>CABFWB010001731.1:107554-143226 GCA_902151455.1 Timema bartmani | reverse complement strand
GTCCCAAATTATATTGGGTTTTTCTACTCGCAAGAATGTTGACTTAGACAATTTTTCTTTTGAGTACAAATTATTATATTATATTATAGCTCTTTATTTAAACGTATAAATTAAATACAATTATAATAACAGTAGTACATAAAAATACG
Organism: Timema bartmani; assembly: GCA_902151455.1. Taxonomy (NCBI): domain Eukaryota; kingdom Metazoa; phylum Arthropoda; class Insecta; order Phasmatodea; family Timematidae; genus Timema; species Timema bartmani. The sequence continues at coordinate 143,077 of CABFWB010001731.1, read as the reverse complement.
AGAGATCAAACTACTAGCCACACGCTTGGTGAAAAAAAAGTTGTAAAATTGAGCTTCAATAGGCTTTCCAATACTTCCTCCACGCAATTGCAGGTCAGCTTTACAACTATCCTATACTCATTTTTCTATATATTTTTTTATTCGGGATATTTAAAGTTCACTTTCTGAACCGACTGATTTTGACACCACACTTTCTATAAATTAACTTATTCCTTTAAAAGAAATAACAATCTGCCCCCACCCCTCCCCACCCCCCCGCTCCCAACAAGCCGCTAAGTCAAAACGTTGAAAGGGGAAACCCACATTCCACCATTGATACATTTATCAGCCATGCCGGGGATTGAACTATGAATCCCTAGATTACTAGGCAGACATGCTACCGACTGAGCTAAGGTGTTGGACAATCCATTAACATCCATGTACTAAACGTGTACATTAAAATAAATACTGTACAGAATAAAGTAGAGTCGTTGGTATATGTATCTTAGCAATGTGACTGTATTCTTTGCCATGATATAGTTACATATATATATTTATTAGTTGGATTTATACACCAGCACATTTAAATAAGCGAGCTGAAAATTGACACTAGATTTTATATTGTAAATAAAGCTATGAATTCTTGCAGTTTGCTACAGCTAAATTAGTTATACAAGTTTTTAAAGTAATTAATAATGTGTGATAGCATAATTTAATTATGGAATCCTGTAATTATAAAAGTTTTATTAACTATTATCAAAGGGTTTTTATGTGAAAGTTCATTTAGTTAGCTATAAAAAGGAAGATATTGGCTAATCACTTTTTTTCATATCTATATGCACACTTTTATACTAAACTGAAAGTATTCTTGTTAATGATTAACTCCGCAAACGGTATGTCCCAGTGGCGAATTAGATGTGACGTGCGATTATAGCTCAGACCCCCACGTATCGCTGTTCAATGAGCATACGAATTAATTTGGTGCGAGTGCCAGCCATGCGTCCTCCTCATTTATCACTTACTCGTACTTACTAATATATTAAAACATATGACGAAATAGGAAGCTTTCATGTGAAATCAGTGTAAGGATTTTGCCAAATCATTACTAATGGCTCTAACCAAATGTTTCCAAATGTCAAAGAAGCGGGCAGGGAAAAATAAACTTCAAACTTTAATCTTTGAAATTTTGAAGCTACTTCAGGAAAATATTTGTATATACAGTAGAACCTTTTTAATTCATGAGGTCCAAGGGATATTTAAAAATAATTCGAAGTATCCAAAATTCAAATTAAACTTTTTTTATCAGTATTTAAACTGCTGTTACACAACAAATCAATAACCTCAAAATATACTGTATATAAACACACTATAATAATAATAATAATATTGCGGATCTGGATTATATCATTCATAGCCCAGTAGTGTAAGGATTATCCAGTACTAATGTACCGTTGTCCAGGGGACGACCGAATGTACTAATCGTACATCCTTTCCGTGGAGGATCTTTCCATGACCCGATGAGATGAAGTGATGATGATAGTGAGTATGAAGGTGTGAAACTAGTGTAGACACTTAAACCTAATTAACCAAACCCTGGTGACCGTTGGGGTAGTTTTCCTTTTAAGTTGGTAGCCAAGTGCACCATGGGGCTGGTTATAATACACTTTTTATATATGATATATAAAACACATATACAAATATTAACTTAAGCAATTTAACATAAGAAAACTGCTGATTTGAATCAGTTTTTGGACTTAAATGACATTACATTGAAAAAAAAAAGGTCTTAGTTTATTGTAGTTTGCTTATCTTAACCAATAAACATACCCTTCAAGTGACTGATTGCGTTACAAATAATGTATTTTAATTCTGGTTTGGATTCAGTGAACCATCTCTTTTACTTTGCGTCAATAATTCTAAGGTTATTTGACATTATTGCCATATTAGGTGATTAAGTAAAGTTGGTTAAGTTAGGTTTGAAATAAGTAGAAACTCTGAAAATTTACCAATGTATAGGCTTCGAATTATCAGAATATTTCCTTATGAAATTCGAATTAAATGGTTTTTTTAACCATTGATTTAAATAGTAACTTCACGGGGAGCTATGATAAGTTCGAATTATTCAATTTTTCTAACTAACCAATGTCGGAATAGCTAGATCCTACTGTATTTTCCTAATTCTGATATACCCTACTACTCGGTGCTTAATCCATCTTTTTTGCTGCCGCGGCACATACCCAAAACAAAACAGTGTGGTGAAAAAAAAATAAAAATTGGCTGGTTAAGTGTACTGTGAACTTAAAAAGTTTGCGGAACACTGGGCTAACAAGTATCATGAATAACTACTTTAAACAGAACAAACGAACGTTTTCCCATAGCAATTTCCAAACAAATAAAAACTTTGCGTTCTCATTCATGAATGCATGTTGACTATATTATTTTCATTGCTCTCTATGAATGCACAGTTTTGCATATTTATATAGTATTGTTTTGAAGGACTTGTTATAGGGCCTGGTGGAGTATTAACCATACAAATATCCCTACATAAAACATGGTAAATAAAATCATTATTAGCACCGCGTCTTACTTCAATAAATAAAACATAGCTTTTTAACACAAATATGTAAAAAGTCTAAACTTTATTAAATAAACACCTTATGAAAAGATGTGTCCTAATAAGATAGAGATTTCTTTAATTGGTTTTAGGTGGATGTTTGGAGCACCTTTAAAAAAGAAAAAAAAATATTTTTTTTTGCAGTCAAAATTGATAAAATGTTACTCTAATATTAGTGTTAAATAATTATAGTTACAGTGAAACCTAGTTTATTTGGCTCTCATCCATCCGTGTTTCCAATTCTTTCGGACTGAAATTTTGCATTAATTAATGTTTTATGTAACACATTTTTATGGGACTAATAAATGATGCATACTAGAACCTAGTTAATTCAAACTAATTGGGACATAAACTTGTTCGGATTAGCGAAAATTCGGATTAACCGGGAGAATACAGGGATACAGTATCTACACTAATTTTTAAGAACAGTTGAATGAGTTTAATCAGATTTTCATTTATTTAACTGATGTATAAGGCGTAATATGTACTGTAGCTAATTTTAGTTACAGGAAAACACATTGTGTTGACTACAACTTGTAAATATTAGGAATTTATCATCAGATATCACTGTTTCTTACAATTCTCTTTTAATTTAAAACTTGTTAACCAATAAAATATCTTTCATTTAACTTTTATTTTCGGTTTCCCGAAAAGTGTGTTTGGAGCATTCGGAGCTTCGGATTACTGGGGATCAGACTAACGGGGTTTTAATATATTCATAAAAATAACTCCTTTCAAATCAATTAATTTACGAAACCGTAGTCACACAACTGGAAAAGCTGATGAGTCATTCGCAGGCTACGATTCACCTTGACAAAGTGATAGATTATTTCACAACGCCAGTCGGGAACTGCGCCGGCTGAACTTATGACGGTTAAACGTCTGCAATGGTTGTAAACGCCATAAAAATTTTGCAGCAAAGACTTAGAATAGTAATTGTAACATATTTCAAGTGTTTTATAATTTTTTATTGTTAAAATAAAATAATTGTGAGTTGTAGTAATTGTTAGAATGCAATTTCATCCATAATCTCCAGAATATCAGGATTTCCACTAATCCGAATAACATCAGTCCCAGTTAAGCCTGATGGACGAGGTTCCATTGTATTTATATAATATATATATATAGAGAGAGAGAGGCACAGTTTCAGATCACATGACTTGAACTATGAATATATGAAAGTAGTTCTAGTAGCTCTTTCTAGCTGTCAGATTTGTCCATTCATAAGAAAATTGAGGTTTAAAGGAGTTAGTGTCTATTTTTTTTTTTTAGCAAATGATCATTATGAGAAAGGTTTTAATCAACATGTTTTACAATACGTCTTAATATCTACTCTGTTAATCCCAATTTATACATACTAAGAGTTTGGGTATGAAGGTGGTAAAATTTAGGGTATGTGTAAGTGAATAAATAACGAGGAACATTTCAGGAATGATCAAACATAATTTCCCCAGGCTGGGGTTTGAACAACGAAAGATCTTAATTTCACCATAAAAACAGATTAAGTGACTTTAAGTCCGCGTGTCCACCAGTGCAGCTATACTTACGTTATATTTGACTAATAAACTACATGTAGATAATTTCATGTTTGTAATTTGTATGCACATACTAAAGGATAACCTAACTCCAACAGGTGCTATTTAGATTTAGTACTCTACCGGGATATGTTATGTCTACAATTTTGTACAGGCTATTTCTCATTTTTCAAGCTTAATAATTAGTTTCATAAGGAAGACATGCCCCATAGCATCCACACAAAATTTCAGCTCTTTAGGACTAAAGTTGTAACTTGATTTGGCCATCTTGGATTATTCCTTTTGTATTTATCAAGATCCTGAATTTTTTTCATTAGGATGGCTGGCATACTCCATAAAATCCAAACCAAATTTAAGCTTACTAGAACTCAGTTTGGAAGCTTTAGCCATCACATTAGATCTGTAATCTTGTATTTTTTCAAGTTTCGGATTTTCCTCATAAAAATTTTACGCTAAATAACGTCAATACAAAATTTTGTATACATTTATAATTACAATTTTTTCGTTGCATTCATCATCTTATACCCGTCATCTTAAATTTGTTTAAGTTTTAGCTTTTCCTCATAAAAAATTGTACGCCCCATAGCGTCTACAAACATTTTGGCTATAGGACTAGATTTGTAAGTTACGTCCACCATATTATATACATCATTTTTGATTTTTTGATTTTTTTTATAAAGATGGCATGTTCCTTAACGTCCTAACAAATTTCAGCTCTCTAGGATATCTGTAAATGATAGAAAGAGCCACGGAAGGACAGACAGACACAACATGGATTTTATATATTTAGATATTATTATAGTTATTTTAATACTCTTTTTGGCCTTCTCACCGCATCCCTCTACCCAGTCTTGTAGTACGCATATTACATCATTTGGCATTTTTATTCTAAATTTATATTGTTATTACGTTAACTCTTCTATTACACCATAATAAATTGGATACCTCAGATTGTGTGACGCAATAAAACTCACTTCGAGATGTTAACAGTTGTTATTGAATTAAATTACAATGAAAATAATAGCTTACTTATTTTCAGTGTGCGGTAATAATATCTTGGGATGAGTGTTAAATCAGTTGCTTCATTTGTTGTTGGAGGTAAGTTCTATTTGTTAATATATTTGTGAGAAAAGATAATTTATAAAAGCTTTTAAAATGGTTACAACTCTATAGTAAAATTCTTGTATGAAGAACAATAAATAAAATACAAACGCATTTTATTGCGGTCAAAAATGATAACATTTTAACAATATTTTTAGTATCTATATTATTTAGGTATTGTTACTATCTATTAAAAATTAGTATACCATGATTTGAATAAATAAATTTTAAAAAAATGTCTAATTTTTGTAAATGTTTATGATTTGAATCAAGATGCAGATAATACTTTACCTTACAGTCCAAATTTTATAGAATGATTCTTCTCTTATAGCTAGATGCTTATAAATATAATTTCGCGTATTTATACGTAAATTCACGTAAACATTGACCATCAATTTTGTTTTATAATGTAAATTTCGGCTTTAAAAGAACTAATTTGTATCTTACTAACGACCCTTCCTAAGATTATTATTAGCACCGCGTCTTACTACCCGTTTGGGTTATACGCACTTACGCTAATGTGTAATGGTAGGGTGATTATGAGATGAAATGGAGGACCTACAGTTTAACGTGGGATCCGAACCACGGTGGAGGCCTGACATTCCTCACATTCACAAGTTGTGATTAATACACATCTTGTCAGAGGTGAAGGAAGGGTTTGGCATTCAGATAAATCTGTGCCGGGACCGAGGATTGAACCCCGGACCCCCAGACCGGAAGTCCGACACCTTACCCTTAGACCACCAGGTCACCCCCTTCCTAAGAAAACTGAACTTCATGACAACACACTCTGGTTCATTTTAAAAAATTGCAGTGAATCAAATAAAATCTATTAATATGAGAACCTCAAATATTAGTAACTATCCAAGCTGGTGGCCTTTTGGAGCAAATACCTCGAACTAAGAAATGATGTAATAGTAAACAATTCCTTAAGTAAGTTTTATAGTCACGTTTTCTACAGGAGTGGACTTACTATAGTTTTTTTTAAAACAAATGAGTGCAAGTTTCCTCTTCCACAGTGATGAATTAACGGCCGGCGGCTGGATGTAGTGTATGTTCTATATATTTAATTTGGTTTATAGTTCGTGTTTTGGAATAATCAGTCAGTTCAGAAAGAGAACAATAAATATCTTTGATAAATGTATAAAATGAGTGAATGTTAGAGAAAAACTTTTATTTTACTGAAGTTATGAGCTTTAAATATGTAAAACTAGCCATTTCCCACCATTCCAAGATTTGCTCAAGTCCCAAAATTTCCAACTAAATATAAAACGTCTTACGTAATTATATATCTATAGATTTAATACGAATCTTTATATATATATATAGGTATACCGTACCATGTGGAATACACCTCACCGGTGGAACAATGAAAAAGGTTCATACAAACATGTGCCCGATTTGACCTGGTTCACAAGCTATAGTAATATTTGTACTACAGTAATGTGGAACTAATTAGCATTATAAACATAATGAAGTGCTCAAAATGGCCACCTTTGGCCTGAAAGCAATCATGCAGTCGTCGTGATATAAAATGCCACACTCTTTCAAAAATTAAAGGTGTTTTGTAATAACCCAGAGAACATACCCAGCAGACAGGTCGAGAGATACCTAGCATGGTATATAAACAGTTTAGCGGAATCACTTGGTTGTAGCTCCTAAACAAGAACAAATGGGACACATGTTAATAAGAACTTTTTCATTTGTTTTGGTGTCTCCTGTCCACATCTGAAAAGGGTCTCAAATGCTAGGTTCACCCTGTATATATATATATATACATGTATATATATACATATATATATATTATATATATATACATATATATATATATATTAATATATTTATTTTAAAACCGCGTCTTACTACCCGTTTGGCTTATACACTTATGTACTAATCACGCTAATGGTTTTAGAGATTAAGAAGGTTATATTAATAGGAAGTGTACCCGCATTTGCGTGAAGGAATAGTTGAAAACCATTTTGGAAAAACAACCCTCAGTACACCCGACCAAGATTCAAACCCCGATCTCCCTGTCATCGGCCGTCTAGCCTACTGCAAGAGAAGCGCGTTAAACCACGAGGCCAATGACGCGGGTGTTTATATATATATATATAATATGTATAAATATTATATATATATATAAATATATATATACAATCTGTATATATATATATATATACATACACTCATAAATATATCTCTATAAACATAAATATATACATCTATACACATAAATATATACATCTATTTACATAAATATATATAGATGTATTGATGTGTTGTTTTTTATTTGATCTTCCTAAGGTTTGGCCATGTGGACAATGGTTGGTAAAGACCCGTGGAAATTGTTTTTTGAGAGCAGCACAAGTTTCACCAAGGATCTCTATTCGGTAAGGAATGTTGGAGGTGGACGCAATTGTAATTTATTATCATTAAGGGGACTGCTACCTCGTTTGTTATTTATAGATTATAGAACCTTAGGCTCAGTGGTGGAGCGAAGGTGCATAGATACAGAGCTCAATCTCCATGCCTATGTTGTCATGTTTCACCTAATTGAATCTAATACTGGTCTTAGGAGTGATTCTGTAGACAACAATCATCTATCTGTTTGAGATATATACAGGTTGTTGCCTGTTGAAACACACAAACTTTGGGAAGTGGTGGGAAACAAAAAAAATAACTCAAAAGGCCCTTTGTAGATTATCTCGTTTATTCTTCCTTTTATAGAAAACAACTAAAGACCAAATACAAACACGTTTTTCTGCATAAAAAAGGAAATAACACTAAAAATGTTGTGTTTATCAAATAACACCTTATTATAAAAGTTGTGCAACATTGAACTATCACTAAGATGACCCTTAATATTTTCCGATGTAATGTTTAGTTTAGGAGTAATCCAGTATCAAACATCCAGAGAGAAATTTGAAAGTCATTGAAAAACAACGTTAAAATTTGGCTAAAAGTATTCAATAGATTTAAAAATAATAAGATTGACAATTGTTTCAAAAGTTGTGCACCATTAAATTTCCTTTAAATTGACGTTTTAATAATAACTATTATCTTACTACTTAATAGTTTTCTCAGTCAAATATTGTCACGTGCAATGTTGGTCAGCTATAATTTCGAACAAATAAAATAAAATAATATTCTTTCTCCAACAACTATTTAAAAAAAAAGTTTGAGTACTTATTCATTTATAAAATAGTGATAGTGTTTTAAAAAATGAATCACAAAAAAAAACTATGAAAATAAGACCTATACATCAAAAATGACAAAACAAAAAAACCCACCAAATATTAACCTATATATCTATATTTTAATTTTTCTCCCCACAATCAGGGATGATGAATAGAATTTACGTGAACATAAGCCATTTCTATGAAGGTCCAAGTATAAGAAACTAACTTGTCTCCAAAGTACAAGCCCTAATTATAATATATTAATGAATATCTAGGAGCTAGGCCTGGATATATAATAATTATCAAGCATAATGTCTTAATTCTTTAAATTGCAAAATGACACATGGGCACGGTAATCGTACACGGGACCTTTGACTTAGTACACCAATGCTCTAGCCACTGAGCTATTTAGGAACCTTCCCGTGACCAGTTCCATTATTCACTCATATGTTAAGGCATAGTTTGTGATAGACGTGTGGAAATCGACAGCTACATATGAGCGATCAATTAAGATCACGAGCTTTCGGATAACTTAGCCACCTTCGACTCGAGAGGGATCAATGCTGCCAAATGTACAGTGACAAGATGACCCTAGGCCACAGACAAGTAAGAAACAGACTCTCAACCTTAAGAGGTTTTCACAGCGCTCCTTTTGCCAGCTTGAGTCCTTCAACACTGGGCTTCGCTAGTGTCACTGCTGGGTCATGATATGACTAACCGCAGCGATCCTAGTGGGGAAGGACTCAAGCTGCCAAAAGGACCGCAACCATTTTAACCTGGATGTTGAGTGTCTGGGTATATTATTAATCTGTGCCCTGGACACAGGATTATTCCTGGATAGCTCAGTGGTTAGAGAATTGGTGTACTAAGCCAAAGGTCCTGGGTTCGATCCCCGTGTCCAGGTGTCATTTTCAATTTAAAACTCATGATATTTAGACATGGCTATGACCGTAGTTTCCAAATATAATAGCTCTGCTATTTAATCCATCATACTCTCTTAAAGTCTAATTGGTTTGAAAATCATGTGTTCATATAATATCGGTTTATAAAGTGAAAGTTGAATACGTCATTTTAATTAAATTTTAGTTTTTATACTTCATAATTTTCACTTTTTAAAACAATATTTATTTTTCTCTTCTCAGGCTGTCCTCGCTACGCAAACGAATGACTATGTGTTTTCACCCTTATCTGTAAGGGTTGTTCTGTCCTTGCTCAAGTTGGGGGCGAGGGGTGAAACTGCTGAGAGAATTGCCAAACTCCTTTCGCTCCCATCGGACAGGGTCATCAGAAAATCCGGACTAAGTTTAATTCTGAAACTCAAGGTCAGTGGATTAATGGGATAGCGATGAAATAAATATTCTTGCCTCTTCAGTATATTAAAAAATACATTACGTCAGTCATTATTGCGTTTGTATATTGAATATACCGGGTTCAATTCCCAATATGACCGGAGCATTCCCCCTAAGACAGTGATGAATTAAAGTCCAGGAGACTTGTTTGTTCTAGTATTAAGTTAGTTTTTAAGTCGTGTTCTCATGTGATCAGTCAGTTCAAAAAATGGAAGTTGAATTCGCTAATCAATAGACTTAAATTGGAAACATATGTTTGTATTGTCTTTATTTCTTTTTTTAAATTAGAAATTATTTTGTTTATTTTGGATTAGGTTTAAGACTGAAGCTGTCTGAGCAAGATGTGGAGTACAGAGAGTACATTTGACAGTAGAGGAAGCAAGGGTGAAATTATGTGGTCATGTAATAAGGATCTTGGAGTGCATGAGATAGTAGAGGAAGGGAGGAAGGAAGGATGATATGGTATGGGTATGGGATGATGATGTTGGAGTACATGAGATAGTAAAGGAAGGGAGGAAGGATGATATGGTATGGGTATGTGATGATTATATTGGAGTACATGATATAGTAGAGGAATGGAGGAAGGATGATATGGTATGGGTATGTGATGATGATATTGGAGTACATGAGATAGTAGAGGAAAGGAGGCTGAAATGGCATGGTCATGTTATGAGAATGTTGGAGTACATGAGACAGTAGAGATGGGATGGTCATGTAGTAAGGACGGAAAATAAAATAATCCCAAGTAGAATGGTGGAGATAAAGCACGTAAGGAAAATAACACGAGGGAGACTAAAAGAGAGTTGGGAATAACAGAAAACAACAAGGGTTTCAGTCAGAGGGGAATAGGGAAAGCAAATAAAGGAGGAAGATGGAGGCATTCTACTAAACTTTCTCAGCCACAAGCTAGAAATAGTCTTTGATAATGATGATGATTATTACTTGCTGAATATGCCTCTTGTGTACGCTGTGGAACACTTAGACACTGGTTTTTTGCTTTTAAATTATTTTACAATAATACCGCTGGAAAAATAACATAATCTAAAAGTTATAAAAGCTCCTAAAACTATTTTATAATTCCTATATCCAAGATTATATTAATCAACGCCTAATAAACTAAACCATGTGGCTTTAAAATATTTTGTAGCAATATAGTTTAGGACCCGCTTCGTTGGTCGAATTGTAAAATCCAACTTCACTCTCAAAAGAGACTAGACTGCTTATGACGGGGAGATAAGGGGTCAAATTCCAGTTGAGTGTACTGAGGGTGTTAGTTTTCCCATATCCCTCCACGCAAATTGTGCTAAATTTCCTCTAAACTCAACCACCCTCATCCTTAACACATTAATGTTATTAGTACATACGTTTAGGCCTATAACACAAACGGGTGGTAAGATGCGGTGCTAGCTTGTATATATAGTTGTAATCCCTTAGTATTGGGTGTTCTGTCTTACGCCAGGTCAATTCCCTCTTATCAGTGAACTTACATCGCCCATGCGCCCTGACCTCTGCCTCCTACTTTAGCTCTGGGGGGGGGGTCAAAGAGTCAGTTGACCCCCCTGTGAAAGTTAGAAAATTAATACAAAAACAAAATGAATGTTCAAATTTTAGAAATAAAATACAACACAGATAGATTGTACAATTTTTTGTCTTTTTACGCGCAGACACATCTTAATCCGTGTCCACACTTTCGTTATTCTTACACGTTTATTCAAATTTCGATATGACTCATGCAAGTGTGGAAAAAAAATATTCGTTTTCGTGTAAGAATATTTGTCGTGCATAGCGAGTAACGAACATTGTTCCGCATAGAGACGATAGACTACCAAACATCAAAGAAGACTAATAATCGCCTGAGAGCAGTTCATCCACCAATACTGACTATAGAGTATGTGTGGACAGAATAGCGGTGGAACTATGGGGGACTCTGCCCCCCTAGAGATAATTTGCCCCTTCCTGGGATGAGTTCCCCTCTCTAGATATATTTCGAATCCTCTGATATTATCGAATATGAAGCTGAAAGATGGCCTTAAATCAAACTCCAAATGACTTCTAGATTCAATCTATTGTCAAAAATATGCCGGAGAAGACCACTTCAAATAACTACTAGATTAGAGGCATCTAACTGGCACAACAAGTCAAGGGAGGAAAGCTCTAAATAACTTCCAAGGTCATCCAAATTTCAAAAATGTCTAAGGGGGAAAAAATCCAAATAGCTTTTAGATTCATGTCATTTTGAAGCATTTTCAGGCGAGGACCACCCCAAATAGCCTGGTTTCTGAAATAATTCAATTTTCAAAATTTTGTTGGTGGAAGACTACGTCAAAGATTATCTTCTAGAGATATCTAACCATCCTAAAAATTTAAGGTGAGAATCACTCTAAATAGCTTCGAGGGGCATACAAATTTTAAAAATGTCTAGTTGAGGAACACTTTAAAAGGTCGCTTATAATTTATGAAAGAATCTAATTTTAAAAAAAATCAAAGCAAAGACTACTTATAGCTTCTAGAGTGAACCATTTTTCAAAAAATTGTTAAAGGAGGGCCACTCCAACTAGTTTATAAAAACTATCTGATTTAAAAAAATTGGAGTGGATGATCATGGTTTAAAACAGGCATAAGATCAAATATTAATGAGAAATTACTAAATGGCCTTAAACAGAAATCTAACATTATAAGTAACTGTGTTATTTATAATTATGACCCCCTTATGAAAATAATCTGGATCCCCCACCCCCCCTGTTTAGCTCCCAGAATTTTCTTCTTTACTTCAAGTCATCTAGTGTTTGAATCCTCCTTATTCATAAGCTCTTCTTTAATCCATATTTTATTTATATAAAAATACTTTTTTATTTTATTTATTTTAATTTGTACTGCGATGTATTTGACAGGTACACTTCAATTGAATTACGATACGAGCAAAGCTAGAATTGTTTACTGAACTAATATACCTTTTCAATTTCCTTTGAACTGTAATTTATTTTCACAGAACAACAACAAAGGAAGTGTCAGCATTCATAACATTTTTTATATAAATAAATACGCCAAAGTAAATGAAATCTTTAAAAAAAATGGTCGGAAATACTTCAATACCTCCATTGAACAACTAGATTTTGCTGATTCTCAATCTGCTTACGAAGCGTTGCATTATTGGATTGATGACAAGACGAATTATACCACCAGAGAAAAAGATTTATTTGAAATCGGTAAGCTATGTACAGGATTACTGCATTGTCTGTTTTGCGAATTTGTAGTGTAAGTTGTTCGCTGACAAAATGAGTGCTTCTTTCTCCTATGCCAATAACGATTCAGTAAAGTATATCACCACCCTGGTTTGGTTGTTTAACTCCTTCTAAGATATTACCTCTTCCGCTTCTACATACACACAGCTCTATTATGTTTTCCCATTAGCTTTCTCGTGAACAGCATTGATTCATAGCTTTAAAATATCTGTCCTTATTTTATTTATAATTTTTTTTACCTCCGTGCTTCCAAAAAGTTGTTTTTTTTCATAAAAAATCCAATAATATCCTGTATTGTGAACAGTTAAAAATATATTAACATGCAAATAATAATACGTAAAGTTATTAATCAATATGATTCATAACCCAGGCGAAAAATCGCTAGAGTCGATTTTATTACTTGCCCAAGTCACACGATGTGTAGAAAATACCAGAGTACTTACGTATATCTTGTGATTTTTGTGCAAGTTTAAAGCTTAAAACTTTTTCTTAAGATACTTTAACTCAATTTTTTATGGCATAGGAATAATGTATTAATAACATCCATATTTTTACCTACTGACGTAAATTAGATATATAGGCTATTGTAGTTTCACTATTAAAAATTTGTTAAATTTTGATGTTATTTTATTGATGTTTATGATTTTATTTTTCAAATGAAATACAAAAACATTTTTGAAAAACTAAAGAGAATTCTACTAAAATAAATGGTCATTTTCTGAAATTGTCGCTTGAATACATTTGATATTTGTGAAAATACTCTTGTTGTATGAGCTTTGGTTATTATTATATATTTTTTTAGTTAAAATCGGTTAAATGGAGCTTTGAGAAACATTATTAAAAAAAGCTTAATTCTTTTAAATAAATATATATGTATATTATAGTTCAAAATGTTTTGATTGCCTTAAGGTAAGTCAATAATAAGAATTTCTAAGATTATTTATACTCTATAACATCTTTTAGAGAGTTTAGCATAGTAGGAGTGAAGAAAAGGCGGCTATCATAGAAAATTATAGCAAGTAGTAATATCTCAGCCCATTCCAGCATCACCGACTAAATAAGGAATCTGGCTTCCACCTTGGCCTGGAATATTATGTTCTGAGAGTCGATATTGTCCACAATTGATACAATCAAAACAAAAAAATTCATTAAATAGACTTTTCAAATATTTATTTTCAATTGTCAATTTGGACACATTAATCGAATTAACTAGTAGTAAGGTTTAAAAAAACAAAATTATTTTTAAATAACGACATTGTGTACTACAAAATAAGATAAAACCAAACTATTGGGAGATACAATTTTTCAATCATTTTAAACTGATTATACATTAAAAAATATTCTTGTTTATCGCATTTCAAATATTTCACTGTGTACACTTTGTCCAGTTTTACTAAACATCAGCCCCATGCGTTAATTACCTTACATTAACAATGTTACATGAAAAGAATAATATGACTAGTGTGACTCCTTAAAACTCGTGAACTGTAATGATATGACTGTAGTAACGGTAATAACATGGAGGGAGGTCTACTGTTCACAGAACTACTAGTAAGACTGTAGTAACGATAATAACATGGAGGGAGGTCTACTGTTCACAGAACTACTAGTAAGACTGCAGTAACTATAATAACATGGAGGGAGGTCTACTGTTCACAGAAATACTAGTAAGACTGTAGTAACTATAATAACTTGAAGGGAGTGAGGTTAGCAGTAGACCTTGCTCCCTCCATGTTCTTATCGTTACTGCTATCTCCATGTTCTTATCGTTACAGCGAGTTAAACCTATATATATGTTATTCTTTCAGATGATCTAAATTATGATATTAAAATGGTATCTTTAAATGCCATGCGGTTCTTCGGGAAATGGATAGCAAAGTCTATAATTCAGACAAATGACACGTTCAACTTAAACGAAAAGGAGACAACTATGATACCATTTTTAAAAATTGAAACGTCCTACGTCAGGTATCATAATTTTGAAGATTTGGATGCTGTGGGTATCGAACTTCCTTACGAGGTAAATTCATTATTTGTTAGCCTATGTGCTTTTTAAAAGGATCTCTTTTCGTTTATATTAATATTGGTTTTGTTATAAAGTTAAGAAATTAAATTTAAGTTACTACTATTGCACCCGCTTCGTTGATCGAGTTGTCCAAGGCAGCGATTCTTGACCGGGGGCTGCGAAATGTTTTTGGGGGCCCTTCAAAGAGATAATAAAAATATTATTTGCTTATTTATGAAGTCAATTATCTTATATTTTACGTTTTGTAAGAAATAATTTCATGATCGTAAGCATGAAAGTACATTAGACTCTCGATTCTCCGGGGTAATTGAGGAGGCGGGAAGCACGGATAATAGAAATTACGGATAATACAGATAACCCCCATCTTTTTACCATCGTCATTCAAAATCTGCCACCCTTTGTTTCTACTTATTTATGTGAAAAGGGATTGTCCACAGTGGTAAATATTAAAACGAAGCAACGAAATTGACTCTGAATTGACTTCTGCATGCGAATAGCATTCAGCAATACAATCGAAACAAGAATAGACGAATTAGTGGAAAGTGTTCAACAGCAGAGGACCCATTAAATATATTTAAGTAAATTCATTTCTGTTTTTTTTATTTGTTTGTTATTATATACAGTAAATAAAGCCACTATTTTAGAATAAATCTTAATGATTAATAATTTAGTAAAAATTAAGGGCTGCGAAAATATTTTAGGATATTTAGGGGACCGTGATTAGTAAAATGTTAAGAACCACGGGTTTAAGTCATCACTCTCACAATATACTTGATTGTCGATGACGGGGAGATCAATGTTCGAATCCCGGCTAAGGTGCTAACTTCCTCTATTTTCAACCTTCCTCAAACCTAGAACCAAAGTGTAATTAGTAAATAAGATATAACCCGAACAGGTAGTAATATTATGTGCTAAGGGACTAGCGCACCTATTATTGTTGACATGTCGATTATTTTTTTTAGAAAACTATATATTTAGAAAACTACCATTGTTTTTAGAAAAGGACTGCTTTGTTTACTTAATACTGTAATTTATTACTAAAATTCAATAATAACCAAGAATTTAGTGTTTGCAGAGTGTGTAATACGCCATGCTGTTTCTGATGGCCAACGAGGATGATGAATTGACACTTTTGTTAAACACCAATTATACAATGATAGCTAATTGAATGGTGCTTGCAGGGAGGGGAATACACCATGCTGTTTCTGATGGCCAACGAGGACGATGGACTGTCCCATCTGGAAAAATCTCTGACGGTGATAAATCTACAAACCTTGGAGCTGACAGAGCAGTTTCCGAACGTGATAGTTTACGTACCAGAGTTTGACATCAGCACAAATTTGGACTTGCGGGAACCTTTAAGAAAGGTGAAAATGCTTCTCATCCCTAGATGTTGGTTTTCTTAAATGTATATCCACGTTATGACAGCGATTATATTATATCTAACTGACTTATTAACTTTCTGGCCTCAAGGAATTCAAACATCCATGGCCGTGAGCTCCCTATTCAACCCAATCTTGATATGCCTCCATCCAATCCCTGGCCTGACATCCAATTTCCCCTCGAATCCATTTTCAAATGATCCTTTCCATCGAAAATTTGGTCTACCAAGGAGTTTTGTATCTTCAAGTTTCCCCACTAAGTTGTTGTGCACACGCTTGTCATCGCCTATAAACACCACTCGACCACCCCACCTCAGCCTGCGTGACCTTGATTATCAATAATATGTTTGGGGATGGATAAAAACTACCAAGTGTTTCATTTTGAAACTCTCTACAGCATTGTGTTTGTGCATCTTTCTTAGGATCAAATATCTTTATCAATGCTCTGTTCTCAAAAACTCTCAATTTATTAGCTCGGTATAAAGTGATAGACCACGCTTCACATCACAAATAACGAGTATTGACTGCATGCTTTCTTATTTCTGTACTCCTCTAGAATTTCTTTCCCATATCATTATCGTCGACTGTTTACAGCCAGCGGCAGGGTGAGTTTATTAAAGTGCCTCCATTATCCTCTATCCTTCCACCATTCTTCCTCCTTGAATTGCTTTCATTATTATCCTCTCACTTTCACATTTTGTTTTATCTGCTCCTACTCTCTCATTCTAGGCCTCCATTGCGGTATTTTTTTTCCCACATACCTCATTTCCATTTTTTTGGCATCTTCTCCTTCTCCATTCTCATTACATTTCAGTCTTGCTTCCTCTATTCTCATTACATTTCAGTCTTGCTTCCTCCATTCTCATTACATTTCAGTCTTGCTTCCTCTATTCTCATTACATTTCAGTCTTGCTTCCTCTATTCTCATTACATTTCAGTCTTGCTTCCTCTATTATCTCATTACATTTCAGTCTTGCTTCCTCTATTCTCTCATGTACTCCCTGTAAGTCCACTCTTTCCCACCGTCAGAATATTTCCCAATGGCCAACCTTCTCCCAAACGTAAACCTCCGGCTTTGCTAAATCAAACAGTATTTCTGGCCAAACTTAGCTCGTGTTAGTTATTGTAAACATGTTTTCAGTTGGGGCTTAGTGATCTGTTTGAAGATGATGCGTGTCTAAGAGGGATCGCTCCAAAGATAAAACTAGAGTTCATGAAACAAACAACGACCCTTGGTGTTGACGAAACAGGAACACAAGTGACTGTAGCAACTGCAGGTAGGGACAGACCCCTTAAATCTACCTCCTTTGAATATATAGTTGGAGAACAACTGTACGCTCTTTTTATAAAAACAAAAACAAAACAACCTTAACTAGTGTAACCTATGATAAGGTTAAAATTTAGATATTATTGTAAGTTAATAAATGCAAGTATGAATTAAATTGTTTAAGGTAACCTTTAAAAAAGGTATAATGTATTTATATACAATTTTTTAAAGGCTACCTTAACCAATTTAATTAATATTTGCATTTATTAAATTACAACAATATTTAAATCTTAACCTTATTATAGTATTCGCTCCTTACGAAAGATTTAATTAGATTTTTTTCTAAAATGTAGTGTAAACCTGTTTTGTACCTGCTGGTCTAAGACCAAGGTATCACTCTCGTATTAGACTTAGCCGCCATTGACAGGTAGATCAGGGTCCGAATTCTACTGAGAGTGTTTTTTAATGAATAGTTTTCTACTCTCCCTCCTCTTAGATTTGGGTAAATTTCTTTCAAATCCAACCTTTCATGGACATTCAATATAGTCGTTTTATTTTAAGACAAAATGTTCAAAATACTTTAGTTAAAAAATGATTTAGCGTAGCCTCAAATTGTGTCTTGATCTTATAAATCTCAGGACAATATCTCACGGCATATTGACCGGTCTGTGAGGTATATGAATTTACGTTAGAACTAGAAAAGCGTATCGAGTTGCTGCTTCTTGTATCCTGTACTTGACATCACTGAAATAGTGATCAGATTAAAAAGTTTTTTTATTTATTATGAAATTTTTTTTTCCAAATTATTCTCGTAAATTATTGAAAGATTACACCTGAATACGGGGATTAAACTCGTGACCATTGGCTTAGAGCACCAATGCTCTACCATTGAGATATTATTATTATTATTATTATTATTATCATCACCGCGTCTTACTACCCGTTCGTATTATAAGCACTTAAGCTAATGTGTAATGTAGGGTGATTATGAGTGGAGGCCTGTCATTCCACACATTCACAAGTTGTGATTAATACACGTCTTGTCAGAGGTGATGGAAGGGTTTGGCAATCAGATAAATCTGTGCCGGGACCGAGGATTGAACCCAGGACCCCCTGCACAGAAGTCCGACACCTTACCCCTAGACACCAGGTCACCTTGGAGCTAGTAAAGGCTCGTCCCGTTCTCAGTGTCATTCTTCACTCATAGTTTAAGAGCTCATATTAGCTACTAGCTAAAAGGAGCTGATTAATTCCACACGCTCCCCACAGACACTGTCTATTAAATAAAAAAATAAGCTTTGAAATGTTATGATTAAAAAAGTCCTGTATGGTTTAGTAATTAAGTGCTAAAGTAAACAAGTTTCTGTCTATTTTCATAAATTAAAATTAAAATTGTCTTTGCAATGCACCTATAAATGCTAAAAATTAGATGGTGAAACCTAAGTTTAAGAATTAGCTATCGTTAGTTACGTCTCTTTTTAAAATATAAATCAAATACTTTTTGTATTTATTACATTACTGCCCAGATGTAATTTTATTTTAAAATATATAGAGAATCGTGTATTTATTTTAACCTATTTTTGCTTTAAGAAAAGTTTTATTTTTAAATTTCAATTAAATTTGATCATGTAAGGAGAGTTTGAGTTTAATGGTCTATCAAAATAAAAAACTTGTTAACATGTTTTGCATGGTTTATCTCAAAATATATTATCAAATACCATAACTATCCAACAAACGTTGATAGAGTTAACTTGAGATATGTTTCTTTATTTCCACAGGTAATGCTCACAAGGTGATCAATTACAGGAACAAAAGGAAAGAAAAGAAAATGAACTTCAAGATTGATCGTCCGTTTGTGTTCATGATTCGTGAGATACAAACACTAGGTCCCTTGTTTATTGGGAGGTACACCGGCTTCAAGGATGAGGTTGTAGAGACCATTGAATTGTTTTAATAAATATGTATATCATTATATAATTTGGTCTCTCTCTACATCTTGAAATTGTCGCCAACCTTAGTGCTAATACTTGTTGCAAACGAATAGAAATCTCACGTTATTTAAGAAGTGTATTTCTGTTTTATGATATACTTCTTAAATAACGGGAGATTTGTGTTCGTTCTCATAAGGTTGTATACAGGCTGGCCAAAAAAGTGTTAGCTGCAGTTTAGGACCGTTTTGGCGTTTTGTATCATTTTGATACCTTTCAGCTCCATTTTTGGACTAACCATATTACTGTTTCCAGAGTGACAAATAAGGTCAGCCCAGA
Source organism: Timema bartmani (assembly GCA_902151455.1). Lineage (NCBI taxonomy): Eukaryota > Metazoa > Arthropoda > Insecta > Phasmatodea > Timematidae > Timema > Timema bartmani. The sequence goes on along the minus strand of CABFWB010001731.1, from coordinate 123,136 downwards.
TTTATTGTTTAATTTTTAAAGATAGTTCTGACAATATATCAGAATATAGTGAATACGTTGTGTTGATTTATGTAGTTAATTAAGATAAACAGTTTATACTATCTTAAATTGTTATTTTTTTGCACTAAATTTCTTCTATTATTTAAATTAATATGTAACACTTTTAATTTATAATTTGAGAATGACCATCAATATAGCTATCAATTATTAGATTAATTTAATATTAATCACGGCTGTGAATTATATATATTTTTTGTTCATACCGCGCGATAATAACTGAATACAAAGCCTCAACTTAAGACGTTTTAAATAAAAAAAACTATCCGTAAACGTGTATTGACTCACCAGAGCCACAACAGAAACCATTTGTGAGTCCAACTGCCTGGTTACAGGACTTTTTAAAATATTAAACACAAAAGCTTTAAAAAAAAAAATTAAAGAAAACGATCCTATTGGTCAACTCCTAAAACATGGGCCAAATAAATGTTCTCCTGTACCGTTAGAAAACTTCCCTCTGGCCAACACCTTATTGTTCTTTTGTGCGTATTCTGACAACTCTCAAATTAAGGTTTGGCCGAAGGGAGCGCGAGTAATTTTACAGTTTTTATAGCATTAGATTTTTTTGGGCCAAAATAGATCAAATATTTCTCCAGTAGAAACATAGAGTTTATTTTTCTGCACATGCTAATATCAACAAATCTTGAATACCTGTCAAGGGTGTCCTGGAATTTTGTCAACACTTTTTAAATAAAGAGAAAATGTTTTTACCAAAACTCCAGGATACCCTTGGAAGATATTCAAGATCTGTTGATATTAGCATGTGCAGAAAACTAAACTCTATGTTGCTACCGGAGCAATATTTGATTTATTTTTGCAAAAAAAATTATATTCTATAAAAGTTGTAAACATAATTGCGCTTCTTTCTGCCGTACATTAAGGCCTGGGTCCCTATAATAGAATACCATTGCCCTGATTGAAAATCCATTACTGCCCACATTGTTCCTTAAAAACATCTTACGTTTATACTTTTGGAGTCGGTGACCTGGTGGTCTAGGTGTAAGGTGTCAGACTTCTGTGCTGAGGGTCCGGGGTTCAATCCTCGGTCCCGGCACAGATTTATCTGATTGCCAAACCCTTCCTTCACCTCTGACAAGACGTGTATTAATCACAACTTGTGAATGTGAGGAATGCCAGGCCTACCACCGTGGTTCGGATCCCTCGTTAAACTGTAGGTCCTCCATTTCATCTCAAAATCACCCTACCATTACACATTAGCGTAAGTGCGTATAACCCGAACGGGTAGTAAGACGCGGTGCTAATAATAATAATAATAATAATAATAATAATAATAATGTACTTTTGGATTAAAATTGCATCAATTTCTCTATGACCAATGGTATTAAAAACCTTTAAATTTTATTGTTTTAAAACAAATGATACGTTACACGGTACTGACTTTCTCGTTCTTTTATCTAAATTATACTTATAAATAGTAAGATATTCGAAACAAAATGATAAACATTCTTATAGGAACAGAAGAGGAAAAAAAAAGAGCATCACCTTTCACCAAAGAGCATGGATAAAAATAATAGAAACTGTTACAGAAATATATTATTTGCTCTATGTAATTTCAACTTCCTATTTTCCAAAGTTGTATTTAAAAATATATATTTACCTATAGCTCGAAAATTATTTAGTTGATAAAATATTCTTTCAAATAAAGGAATTTTATATTCAAGAATATAGTACAAATCTATTTCCTCTTTCAAATGATTTCGGGGATAAGATCAAAGTTTTAAATTTGCGCATATGTAAAGTAACCTCAAAGTAAATTCATGATAAAATGAGATTCACTATTTTGTTTATTGGTGCCCAGATACCAAATTTAATCAAACTCATTCAAGTCAAATATCACATATGAAACTGGTCCATTCCTTCTGGTCTAGGGAGGTGTCGTCTTGTGTTTAGTACAGAGCCACACTTGAGGTGTACCTAGCCAGACTATGAAACTGGCCCATTCCATTCTGGTCCAGGGAGGTGTCGTCTTGTATTTAGTACAGAGCCACACTTGAGGTGTACCTAGCCAGACTATGAAACTGGCCCATTCCATTCTGGTCCAGGGAGGTGTCGTCTTGTATTTAGTACAGAGCCGCACATGAGGTGTACTAAATTGAACTATAAAACTAATCCTTTAAGAACATGTTAAGAAAGAAGTTCCAACAAACGTAGGAACAAAAGTTTTCTAAAGTATTTTATTTTATTTGAATGTCTATCATGTTAAGTAATTTACTTCCCACAGTGTGCATCCTTGTTTAAAATTCACGGCGTATTTCTTCACGTAATTTATCCATTTATAGCTCGCCATACGATGCAGCGAGTTGGATGACAAGTGAAACGGGCGGGGAGGGGGAAAGGAACTCGACAATTAGAACACTTTGAAAGAGGTCGTCGGGACGCGTGAGGCAAAGGAAACACCATAACGACGCCAACACGTGACGCCGAAACGACGTTCTTTAGACTTACCTTCTCTCGCCATTAAACCGCTCGGGCTTCTTAACGGGTGTATAGGGGGTGCAGAGAGACGAGGAGGGAGAAGGGTTGTTCGAGAATATAAAGCTCTACGGAGACAATGTCTGCTGAGAAACGTGAGATATCATCAACTCTTTATTTTCTTCTGCGGAGCGATACAGTTATTTGAAGCGAGACGAGCCTTTTCTAAAATACTACACAAAAAACCAAATAGTTTGTCGACTCTTTCATGACTCAAGATTACAGTTAAATATTTCATACCCGTATATGTGGCTACGCTGAAATAAAAAAGGGCCGGTTTATCTATTTTGCTTTTCCTGTGACGGGAAATTCGAGGGTTCAATGACAGCCCAGTATAATATTTGGGAGCTATTTCCTGAAAGTTTTTACCACTCCCCTTCCAGAAAAATTAGGGTACACTTCCCTTAAATTACACCTTTCTTTTTACTATCCCATCAGTAAAAATAAAATTCAATGAGTCCGGACGAGCTTTAAGACTTTTTTTGGGGGGGAAATAAAACAACAGATTCTGTGACTAGTTGTTTATCATGCGCCAGTGGTCTCATGGATTAAGGCGTTTGGTTTGCGATAAAGCTATATATTAATACTATATATGTGTATGTGTGTTTTATTGTCCAAACCCGATTCCTGGATAAACTAGATCTGACTAAGTCAAATTGATACAATCTAAGAGCCTCAGGATGCACTAGCTTAGCCTGGTCTAAATTAGTTAATCCTGAAATATTGGCCTAGCTTATAAGCTAAACTAGTATGGCTTACAATTTTACTAGGCTAAACCAGGTTTAGGTTAGGCTAGGTTAGGCTAGCTAACAACATTTGCGCGTGAAATGTGCATAATGAAACATGTTCAAGGTCGATTCATCGTATGAGTCAAGAAGGATGAAAACTAGTATTGCCTGGAAAAATCAGCCGTTAACAGTTTATCCTACAAGCTGCAGGATGTATCAATTCAACCTGGTCCGAACTAGTTTTTTCGAGGAATCAGGTTTGGACTGTAACATACACATGTACATTATTACATATGTTTTGTAGCTGTCGCTTTTGACAGATGCTGTAGATTCTGACTTGTTATAAGGTGACGTGACTTTCAGAATATCCGTCGCCTTCTTCAGATTGTGTCCTCCAGCATGTCCTATCCGGGACTTCCTATTTTGGATCCTAAAACTTTGTCTTCTTTAAATGTTTGAGTTCATAAATAAAATAAATACAAATCTATTTTTTAGGCCATTATTGATAACATTTTACTATTTTACTACTGGTATTTATTGGGTATTTTGAATATCTATCACAAGATACAGCCAAAGATCAGATGACTTGACATACAAATAAGTGAAAGTAGAGCTAATAGCTTTTTTATATTCAGATATAACTCTTCTTACAAAAATTAGACTGTAACAGGCCAGGATGTAAATATCTACCGAAAAATAGTCTAATTTCAGTGATAATATAATAAGATAATTATAATTATAATAAATTGGTAGAAATAAAATCGGTGTTAAACGTAGGATATAAAAATTGGTACTCATAGAAAGTTGGAATTCACTAAAAAAAATAATTACAAATTATACAATGAAAGCTAAGGTCTTGATAGTCAAAACCAAATCCTGAATAAAAGTTGTTTTTTATCAAATGTTCACAGGTGTTATTCACGCAAACTTAAAAGTGAGTAGAAAAAAAAAAAAGGGGATGGCAAAAATAAAGCTTTATTTTTTGAACGAAAGCGAGTAACTTTTAATACTTCTCGGAATGTCGTCATTTCTGTTCTTAATTAAAAACTTGAGGAATGTCGTTTGTATAGAAAGAGGTAGTTTAATTCCTTTGGTTATTAAAAGAACTTTCTAAAGTGTCTTTGCCGACGTCTTCTATAACGTTCAAACTTTGTGCTTTTACTCTTGTTGAAAAGTGTTATTTTTGAATTCAAATTTGCATTTTGCTAATATTTAAAAAAAAAATTAAAGCTAGATACGTCATATTTTCAAATAGGTTTGAGATTTGTATTCTGAAGAAACAATTTTACTGGAAGCATTCTATATATTTTCGAGACTCCTACGAAGGATTCTTTCTTTAGTAATTATTAAAAGGTAAGTTAATTTACAGAACAGATAATTTTTATCTCAACTTTTTCCTTGCTGATAAATACATATACAGCTCTGATCCAAATTCAATACGAATGCCCCTAAATTGAAGGATTTATAATATATAGGGAAATTGAATCTTCCTCCGCCCCCCTCCTCCCCCCCCCGCCCCCCCCCACACACAAAATATAAAAATATTGTCGGTGATAAACTACCCATAAATAAAGAAATATTATTACCACAAGGAAAATAAATATTAAAAACTCCCACACCTAAAATACTTTGTTTTAAAATTTGCTAACAAATAAATTTTCAATAAAATTTACATGGATATAAAAAAATTAAAATATATTTATGTATTCCTGAAAAGAAATATAATTTTTATCATTCTGGTTTTTCGTTGACGAATCTTATTTAAAAAGAATGCTAGTGTATGTCATCTTGATTATAAATACAAGCTCTTTCTCATGGGATTAATCCCAAATGTTCAACGTACCAAGTGGTCATGATTAAAGTTTAAAAAGTAGCTGGAAATTAAATTTAATTCACAGTACGATAAAAATTCAAGCTTAAAATACTAATAAAATAAGTTAGCTCGATTTAGAGAGAAGAGTGAAAAGTGAATAAACAATAAATGTGGAAGAGCAGTTATATTTAATACATGTTTAATACTAGGCTCCATTAAACGACTTATACACTTCGGTGGCCGCATGGTCAAGTACGTCACACTCGCAACAGACTGGACTATCGATGATGGAACGGTATTGGAAGTACTAAGAATGAATTTTGCTAAATGATTTCCACTTTTCACAAAAAAATGGGTACACTTCCTCTAAATTCAACCTTTCTTATGCCTACCCTATCAGCGTAATTATTAATACATAATTATGCGTACAGCCCGGACAATCATTAAGACGTGGCGACAAAAAATAATTAAAAAAACAACATACTTAATATACATGTTAGATATGAGGTTGTTTAGATAAAATGTATCATCATTGGCGTGGAAAGGTGCTAGGAAATCCATGCTGATAATGTCACAAATGTAAAGTCACCCCTTTAAGTGGACCTACCTGAGATTCAAACCTTGACCTCCTTTCACATACACTCCAGTTTATTGTGAGCTTTCGCAGCTAAGGCCACATGTGCACCGTTACACTGGAGGGACACTTATCTGGCCGTTTCAGCAAAAAAAAATTATATATATATATATATATTTTAACTTGTTTTGAGAAATGTTTCTATCTATCATTAGATAAGAGTTGACTACTTATAATTGCTTAAATTATTGTAATATATGATTAATATATATGAAATGTAGAACCAAATGTGTTAATTTTAGTAAAATTTCAAGAATCATGTTAACCAAAAAATTATTTTGGGCTTGGTAAAATCTTACTATCCTAAAGACTGAGATATTTTTATTTCAACGTCATAATATAGACAGTATTATATTGTACTAATGTGTGTTGAAATCTTGTAAGATACTATCAAATTTAATTTACTAATAAAACAAAATGTGAATATGGAGCTTGACTTCTGAAGTGCTCTCTTAAACTCCGCAGACAACGACATAAAGAAGAACCTCCTAGAAAATAGACATATGTTTTCCAATTGACATTGATGGTATTTTATTTTGTTATTTTATAAATGTTGATAATATCAATAAAAAGTGAAAGCTGCAGCTCGCATGACTTGAAGTATGAACATTTGAAAGAATATCTATACCCTATCTTCGATTGGAACGTAGGTAAGTGACATCTAGTATAAGGTTCTTTATCGGAAACATTGGCTGAACGTCACTGGTTAATACCTATTCGGAAACTATTATTTATAATATAGTAATACTAAGAAAATAATAGTAATTCCTTAATAGTTTGACATTAGTAGCTTCCATCCAATGTTTGCGATCTAGAACCATCTGCTAGCTGTCACTTATCGCCTCTACTATCTTAGATAAGGTATAGTTACTATTCTATAATCTGATATTGGTTGGAAGAACCGTTTAGATAATATAAATATATATGTTTACAGCCAATATTAATATTATTTTATCATATTATTTGTTTTTACGTTGTAGGTATTCATATATATTTGATTTATTTTAAGTATTTGACGTGCACTTTCTGAACTAACTGAACTTTCTATATCATCACACGAAAATTTCTAGAAGCGAGCGTGAAAGATCATACCAATTTTGCCGGGAAAGTTATTCTCACATACTTCCAGGTTTTGTTTTAACATGCCACAATCGACATGGTAACGATGATTTTTATTCCCCTACAAAGGATGTTGTGCTATGGATTTATATATCTCAAGAAATATACATTGACCTCAGTGGGGTTTGAACCCAATAACATCGGCTCTTGAGGTAAGCACCTTATCAAAGTAGACAGGTATTAATAAAATCTATCAAGACTGACAGCTGCATATAATATAACTTGATGTCTGAATGTATAAAAATTGTTTTAGTAACTTTAATAACTACTTGATACTGATCTTCATACCAAAATCATAGTATACTTGTCAGCTAAAGCACATCTTAAGAAAATGTTAACTCTTGTTTATGTGAGTGGAGATGGGATTAGCGAGGAAGTGAGGGGGGGATTGACCTAGAGAAAAAGTCCATTAATGTCATGAGGTTTCCCTCTGAAATAGGAGGGAAGCAGATTTTAATTAAATTATTGAGGGTCAGGAAGACAAACGCAGGCATGGGTCGTAGACCCTATTTATTCATCAGAATCATCATGTCACACAGTTGTGAACATTCAACCTGTCGCCATGACGACACGGTGACCAAGGTATGGATGGAAATATTTCTCCTTGACCTCTGACTGACGAAACCATCCCGGGGATTTTAATCTCTCGTTGCTGGAATTTCAATAAAAGTTTTCTACGCGTTTATAACTTTCCTTGCCATCTACATGAGTTTCACGCCACCTTCTGAGAAACACGCGCAAATAGTTTATCAGGCTATGTTCTCCTAGGTTTAACTGGGACATAGTGAAACAGAAACTATCACCCACAGCCACGCCACTTGCCCAGGAATAAAAGGCAAAAAAGGGGCCCAAGTGAAATAAATTTATAATTAGCTAGAAATTTGGGTGTTTGCTCCAAAATACGTGTGAAATGAAATCCCAAAAGTCCCCTGCAGTGCGATTTGAGCTTCCATCAAAAAATGGTAGATCAAAGATGGCCACCGTACAGCAACCACCTCTCCTCAAGTTTTCCTTCATATCTCTATTAAAACCACAGATATTTCAAATCTGAAAAAATGGCTCCATATATGTACCTCTCTCGTCGTATACTATGAATGTATCCAGAAAAGTGCATTTAATTTTATATTCAATTTATAAATTAATTTTTTTGAAATTTCAACACACGGAGACTTGCAATTTTTTGCTGCGACACAACCAAACCTAGGCACATAACTACTCTCATTTCGAAGACTAAATAAGTTTTGTTCACCGTTACTTGATTTTATTTGTTTTATTTTTACTATTTTATTTGGTGAGTAAATTGGAAAATATTTCACTGAGTTGGTACCTATTGTAATATATCGGTTAAATACCTCACCTATACTACACTTATAAAACTTTAAACATAATAAAAGAGTTCTCGAAGGTTAGCAAAAGGTCTCCAATAGGAGGATTGTTTGGAAACAAACGATGGGGGAGTGGTGGCAGGAGCCTGTTTGTCCAGCACCTGTCGTTCTCTTGATATAGGTAGCTCAGCTGCCAGCATTCAGTACCTATTCGTAAAGAGTTTGTTGAGTGTGTGTCAAAGGGAAACCTTTCCTTCTGTACATTATCTTTTCTGGAGGAACTTGTTATTTACCGGTGCGATGGATGATAAACAACTGTGTGTCATTTGTGGTGATTCGCTGAATGTTGGTGACAAAGTAGCAGTAAGTAAAGGTCTACAAACACTTCTTAATACTAGTATCTCACGGGGGGGGATGGATTACAGAGCCGATTTAGCACGGTTAATAATATAATTTTGCATGCAGATTGTAGGAAAAACTACACTAGACAGTCTTCCATTGTCAGTTTTATTTTACAAAAATAAAATGAAGGTACACTTCCTGATACAAGTAGAACATCAAGGAGGATAGTTGAGCCATTATTCGATTAAACAACATGTTTTATTTAGTGGTGTAGAGGCTTCACTCAAATTTGAAACAAAAAAAGAACAAAAGTACCGCAAAGTTGTTCATCACGTTGAGACATTGGAGAGAGCCGTTGGAAGGCCTGTAGATGAAAATAAGCGGTCTGCGTTTGACAAGCTGTGTCAATACATGGAAGAGGAAGATGAATGTCAGTACTCATTTACGGAATTGTACTCCAAGTTACATAAATATTTCCTAGGGGATGATGAAGTTTACTCTCAAAATTAAATGAAAATCCTTCTGAAAAAGAGATTTGGTGAGAGAGTGAACATTACGGAAGGCTGTGAGGGTGTTTGTATGGAAACAGTCTTGACATTTAAGGCTGCAAGTAAGTGACTATTGTATGATACGTGGTATGAAAAGAGGGACATCAACGATCGCAATAAGAGAAATCACATGGTTTTAATGGCAGCAAAAAGTATACGGGAATACATTCAGTTCCAGGTATTCAATAGTAAGTCATATCCGCAACCTGAAAACATGTTTAGTAACCAAAGTACTGTCATTCCTGAAACTCTGAAAATGTTATTAGGAGAAGTTAATAAAAGTAGAAAATTCATGAAAAAGGTAGAACGAAAGCAAATCATGGTTTGCCATTCGATCATTTCAATGAATAGGCCAAACAGTTTTATATCTCCAATTCAACTTGCAGCTGGAGCCTACTGTGTCCGTCATTTTGCTTCTCGGCAGCTTGTTGATGTTCTCCACAGTCTTAGAGTATGGACTCAATACAGTGAAATTCGGTGATTTGAGTTTTCATGCATGTGCTTTTCTCCTGCCCAGATGTTATCTCATTTTACACAGTGGGTATTTGATAATGCAGATTTAAATACCAGAAATCTAGATGGTCATAATACGTTTCATACGAGTCATGTAAGAATTCGGAACCTCCTGAGGACTCTGAAGATGATGGTGAGGAATAACCTTAAATTATTGACCCTTCTGTACTTTTAAAATTTTGCCATTGTTCATGTGACACTTTTTTTTTAAATATCTATTGTACTTAATTTAATTTCTTTAAAATGGCTTTTTAAAACCTACATTTATTGAAGCTTGATACTTTAGACCTTTAAGTTATTGCATTCAATTCCAGGTACATAATTATTACAATACGTACCAACTCAGTGAAATATTTTCTAATTTACTCATCAAATAAAAAAGTAATAAACAAAACAAATAGAATCAAGTAACGGTGAGCAAAACTTATTTAGTCTTCGAAATGAGAGAAGTTATGTGCTTAGGTTTGGTTGTGTTGCAACAAAAAATTCCATATATACAACAATTTTTGGTGAATTTGAATGTTTTATTTTTCTAAATAAACTTTATAAAAATATATATTGATTTTGTTGTCGTTTTAAAGATACGAGTCCAAATATCCAAACATTGAGTGTTGGAATTTCAAAAAATTAAATATATAAATCGAATAAAAAATGTTATTCACTTTTATGGCTACATTCACAGTATACGACGAAAGAGGGACATCTAAGAAGAAATTATCTTTTTTCAGATTAGAAATATCTGCGTTTTTAACACAGATATGATGGAAAACTTGAGGAGAGGCGGTTGCTGTACGGCAGCTATTTTGATCCACCATATATGATAGAAGTTCATATCGCACTGCAGGGGAATTTTGGGATTTTATTTCACACGTCATAAGTATCAAACCCTCAAATTTGTAGCTAATTATAAATTAATTTAACTTGAAAACTTTTTTTTTCCCTGGGCTATATAGGCCATTATGTCCACAGTGCTAATTCCAGATTTGTCGTATTCAACTTCTATCATAAAAGAAAATCCAAACTCGAGAGTTATTTAAGGAACCCCCTTAGAACTAATTTACCCTCTGAGGCTCCTCGAATATTTAAATCTACTTTATTCTGTTTTATTTGTTTGCTCATTGTTTTACTTTTTAAATACACTTATGATTTTACTATACTCAAGTTTTTTTTATCATCTATCATTAATAATTATGTCCTATTTTTTTGTAACTATTCATCAGTAGGTATCATTATTTAGCTATTATTCTTTTTTATTTTTTTTGTATATGTATTTGTAAGGTACTTGTGTACTTTTCAGTACTGGCCTGTCATAGGTCTCACGACTGTTGGCCAGCACTATAGTAAAGAAAAATTGAAACTGAAAAAAATATTATTTTATTAGCGCCACGTCTCACTTACTACCTGTTCAGTTTATGTACTAATTATTCTAACTAATTACTATAATTCTAATACAACCTGGTTCCTTTGCTTTATTACGCCAACGTTTTAAGGCATTCGGTAATTATTGTCATTGGCAGCAAAAAGCACTCCCGAGTAGAAGGTGGCTGCCTTTTATCTTATAGCTCCCGATTTTAATTGATCACTATTAATTTTATATTGCTGAAGATTTACGCACATCCATCACAGACTCTGCTTTAAAATATGAAGTAAGAATGACTGTGGTCACGGAACTACTCATGGATAGCTCAGCGGCAAGAGTATTGACGTACTACGCCAAAGGTTCCGGGTTTGATTCCTGTGTCCATCTGTCATTCTGAGACGATTCAATGAATATTTTTTTTTGTTGAGATTATTAGGTTAGTAAATTACCATCCAATTTTATAAGGAAATAAATTTTTCTTTCGTCAACTGTATTATAAGTGTTATTTTGTAGTTATTGATAATATGTATCAGAATTGACAGCTGTATATCACATGAATTGACGTATGATTCCGTGAAAGTAGTTCTAGTAGTTTTTATAGCTGTCAGATAAGGTTCTTTTTATGAAAATTTGACTGTAGCAGCCTAATATTTATTTAATGCTTGCATTTTTACCCTCAATTCAGTTTTTCTTTAGAAATAATAATAAAATAAAATTTAATTGATCTTCTTAAGTCCTTAATAAAATTAAGGTCAATAGTGACAAGGACTACCTAATAAGGTGTCTCATTCTAAGTTATTATAAGATTATTTATTAATAATATAATTTTTTTAATTAAACACATAAAACTTATTACAGATTAATTTGCTAGCCCTATATCTATTTTCTTTTAAGTGCTCCCAAGGTAGTATTCGTGGGAGCTTCTCAATCTTTCCGGGCCATCCTCTCAAGAAAGATGATGATGATGATGTTGACGAATGGGCTGTCAGGACTGGATCAGGTGTTGCCTGGTCTGCCGCAACAATTGGAAACTGCCATCTCGAAACTGAGGCCATCCTTTAGGAAGCTTACGTTGTGTTCCATCTGGCAACCTCCTCAGAACAAACTCAACATTTTTCATTTTTTCCATTTAAAAAACGAAATGATATCATGTCCAAGCAAATGCATATACACTTCCTCTAAATTAAACCTTCCTCATCCTTAACTCATTAGCTTAATTAGTACATATGTGTACAACCTGAAAAGGTACTTAGGTAATAAGACGTGTTCAAAAAGCGATGATAATATTTACGTGGATACTGGTCGAATTAGTACTCATTAAAAAAACTAGGATTAAACTGTTACTAAAAAAATAATTATACTTACCCTTCGCTTACCCCGAAAGGTAATAAGCCTAACATGGTTCCACTATTGCATGACTTGTATTTATTTATTTGAAGTTTTTAACGTGCACTTTCTGAACCAACTGATTATATCAGCACACAAGTATTTCTATGAGCGAGAGTGAAAGCGTCTACCAATTTTACCGGGTAAGGTATATTAACATACCTTCCAGGGTTCTTTTACATGTCACAATCGACATGGAACCAACGACTTAGCTTCCCCTCTGAAGGAGGTTGTGCTACGGATTTCTATCGCTCAAGTAAAATCGGTCAACCCCAGGTGGATTTGAACAGCCTGACCTATAGAATCGGGCCTTAATGTAGTGAGTATTCCACCAAGTTAAGACAGGTTAAAACAGGTTAAGACAGGTCAAACGGGATGCACCCACCCGGTGCCGAACACAAAACAATATAGTCTAGAGTCCAACAACAGCTAACAGCATGGAACTTTAGCTCAGTCGGTAGCGTATCTATTCACTAAGTTAAAGGTCCCGGGTTCGATTCCTGGCATGGCCGAAAATGTAATCATTAGTGAAATGTGAGTTTACACTTTCGCAGTGATGAATTAATGACTGGGGTTGCTGGATAATCCATTTGTTCTAGTTTTCAAGTTAGTTTTTAAGTCGTGTGTTTTTATAACCATTCGGTCAAGAAGTTTTACGTTAAGTAATTGAAATAAATGATAAAACAAATAGCACAAGCGTATAGAAAGATATCAGGACATATATTGAGCAGGTCATGAACCGAACACAAGACGTTGTGTGAAGGCTATCCTTGTCTTGCTCGTAATCCACCGAGTGACCTTAAATTCTCACCCCAAATGTTCATGAGCTAAATCGTGATTATTTAATAAAATGTTGAAATGGTTAACCACCGACTTTGAGGTATTTATTGACAGGGAACTTGACATCTGCTCACAATGACCGTAACATTCTCACATCCTGTAAGCATAAAACCAGGGGCGCATTTACTCATAGGCTTAGTAGGTACGTGCTTATGGCGGCAGATTTTAGGCGCGGCAAATTTTGAATCACGAAAAAAAAATTGATATATTTTTCTGCCAGTTAAAATAATTTTATGGCCTCATCGTGTGTGTGGTTATTGTTATTTGCTGTGTCTGCGTGCCAACATGACTGAGGATCGCCTTAATTCACTGACATTCGGCTTAATTTAAGGTCATTTGTTGGATAAAATAGATTTGTCTGCCATTATCGACCAGTTCACTCAGTTTAAATCAAGGCGAGATATATTATATACTATTTTTATTATTGTGTACATGTTAATATTTAATCTGTAGTAGCATGTTCTATAGTCTACTAATGCAAACTTTATATTGTTAAGAATTAAGTAATATTTTAATTTGTGTGTTGTGATGGTGTAATAGTATTTATTTCATCTTTTTAAGTTTTTTCTTAGATTATTACTACTTTTAAAAACTCATTATAGTTATTATTGCTATTAGCACCACGTCTTACTACCCGTTCGGGTCGTACGCACTTACACTAATGTGTAATGGTAGGGTGATTGTGAGATGAAATGGAGGAACTACAGTTTAACGTGGGATCCGAACCACGGTGGAGGCCTGGCATTCCTCACGTTCACAAGTTGTGATAAATACACGTCTTGTCAGAGATGAAGGAAGGGTTTGGCAATCAGATAAATCTGTGCTAGGACCGAGGTTTGAACCCCGGACCCTCAGCACAGAAGTTCAACACCTTACCCCTAGACCACCAGGTCATCATCTCACTATAGTAAATAATCAAACAACGTAGGTACTTTTTATCGGTCCTTCCACAGATAACACTTGTGTGTATGGTACATGTATGTTGGTGTATAACTGGAAGTAGTGGGGAAACCGGGATTTAGAAGGTTAGAAATTTAGGTAGTAAAAATGGGCGGCAAATTATCTAGTGCCTTTGGGCGGCACAGTCGTAAATTCACCCCTGCATAGAGCAGTGTACTATTATTTTATCGTATAGTTTTACAGGTTCAGTTTTCAAAAATGTCAGAAAATAAGTGGGTATGTGTATAACGTTCCCGGGTGGAGTTGACCGGAACTAGAAGAACAAACAGGGGAGGAGGAAAATACAAATGATAATGAAATTTGTAATTTGACCCTCCTATTCGATTCACAAATACACATACTAAGATCTTATACTAGTTACCTTTAGTTTCCTGGGAATTTAGATATTAGTTATAGGCCAAAATATGTGGATTTGTGGACTTTTCATAGTGAAAATTAACAACTATTTATGTTTAAGATTATGTTTATATATATATATATATAATCATGGGAAATAGCTTAGTATTTATTCTAGTAAGCAACAAACTCAAGTATTTTTACAAGTTTGGTCAACATTTAGCCTAAGAGAAACGTTATATAAGCAAAATATCGGCTTAACGTTCCTCAAAGCTTCCTTCAGCAACTCCTACAACTACAGCCACAAGAAACTCCCAGCTTACTTTGGCTGAATATCTTAAACCTAATACGGACTCACCACGCAGTCCCCCGATCGTTAATTTACCGCTGTGAAAGGGGGAAACCCACATTTCAACGATGATACATTTTTTAGCCAGATCTGGAATAGAACTCAGGACCTTTAGCTTATTTAGGCAGATAAGCTAACAAAAAACTAATACCTCGTAAATAATGGGGATAAAATTGTCAGTCCTATATCGTCGTTTTCAACGATAAAGTTCTGGCCGAGAACTTAATTCTCCCGTTCGGGTGCACTGTGGTAGTTTTTACTAAATTATTTTAAACCATGTTTTCACTCAAATGTGGGTGCACTTCCTCTGAATGTTATCCTACTCTTCCCTAAATGGTTTGTGTAAATATGAGTCTAGCCTGATAAGGTAATTACACACAAAGCATGTCTGCATTGTTTTTTTTACCTCGCTCAGACCTGCATTGTTCTGAAGATACTGAACAATTTGACAAAAGTCCATCTCATTTATAATCTCCCGTGACAACTTCCTCATTGACAATTACCTTTGCATTCACCTTTACATTATAAGTTGAACTTCTAGTTAAATCAGAAGGGTGGAGGGAACTTTCTGTTTGTTCATCGCGTTGAATAGCATGCGTCACACTTCTGAGGCTGATAGGTGACTTCTGAGGAGGTTGCTCATTGAAGATGCCAGAAACACATGAATAACTGGTCATCCATAAACCACGAAACGCTTTTTTTTGTAACCTTTATAGTCCCCTTTCCCTCTTTGTAACACCATGTAGACATTTAGCGTGACCCCTTCTCCCCCCCCCCCC
>CABFWB010001731.1:86660-107503 GCA_902151455.1 Timema bartmani | reverse complement strand
CGTGTGTTACGTAACTTCTCTCTTCAAGAGGGAATGCCATTATTTCATAGGGAGTTTTTTGTGATACTAAAATAATGATTTGGATTTAATACTTCTTATAAACCATTTTAAATTCTGAAAATAAATAATTTCAGAGTATTATTATTATTTATGGATCACATTACATACATAGACGTATTTGGAAGGTTATTAGACTTTTTAAAATTATTAGCAGTTTCGAAAAGTATAGTTTTGAATATATTACCTATCAAGTAGTAATAGCACACAAAGACTGTGTATTAAAGTTTTCAAAAACAAATAATACTATAATGCGCACCTTACATGTGCTTGGCATTCGTAGTCTCGGGCAGGAAAAGCCACCTAAGTGCATTCAAAATATCGAGAGTCAAAAATTAAGTGCTAAACTTACATTTTCAACGCTGTATATATTCGTAAGTTATCTTTATGTGTGTTTATTAAAGGTAAAAACATGAACGATGATATAATTTTTCAACTTTAAAATTTGAGTATAATATTTTTGTTACGTAATACTTTGATGCACCCTACCCTTCTCCCATGTAACGCCATGTAGATGTTAAAGCTCCCCCCCTCCCCAACCCTCATAAAGCGTTACGTGGTCTATGGATGACCCCTAACGGGTTTAATAGTTCGTTCTTCATTGGCTGCATGGCTGTGTTGATACTAGCGATCAATAAAGATGAAAATATTTTAGTGCAAACTTCAGATGATTGAATCACAGAGGAAAGGGATGTATTCGTAAAGGCTTTGATTATAATATTGAACTATTAAAGTGAGATGGCAGAAGAGGCAAAAAAAAAATTACAGTTTTCATTGTGAACAACATTTTCTGCAAAATAAATCAAATATTGCCCCAGTATAAACATAGGATATAATTTTCTTCACATGGTAGTCTCAATAGTTCTTGAATATCTGTCATCAGCATATTATCATTTATTGAGAAACTTTTTTGATGAAGAGAAACATTTATCAGTAAATTCTAACCTGCTTCGGTGCCCGTATGGCTTAAGGCGCTACTATTGCAGTAGACTAGACTGCCTATGACGGGAATATTTAGGTTTGAATCCCAGTTGGGTGTATTGAGGCTGGTTTTTCCAAAATGATTTCACACACTTCCTCCACGCATATGGGGGTACATATCATCTAAATATAACTTTCCTAATCCCTTAAACTATTAGCGTATGGTAACTGGTTTATAAGTGTATAGCCCAAACGATTATTAAAACTCAGTGCTAAAATTAAAAAAATAGATATTAGGATACCCTTAACAGATATTCAAGAATTGTTAAGGTTACCATGTAAAAATAATTAAAATCTTTGTTTATAATAAATAAATATTTGATTTAATTTATCGAAAAAAAGTTTTGTTATAAATACTGCAACAATACAGCCCTTAGTTCGCAATCCCTAACATTCCACCTTAACAACGTTGCCTCCTTAGTAATTTTCCAATTAAAATACTAAGTCGGCTGCATATCAACTTATTATTATTAGCAGCGCGTCTTACTACCCGTTCGGGCTATACGCACTTATGTTCATGTGTAATGTTAGGGTGATTGTGAGATGAAATGGAGGACCTACAGTTTAACGTGGGATCCGAACCACGGTGGAGGCCTGGCATTCAACACATTCACAAGTTGTGATTAATACACGTCCTGTCAGAAGTGAAGGAAGGGTTTGGCAATCAGATAAATCTGTGCCGGGACTGAGGATTGAACCCCGGACTCCAGCACATAAGTCCGACACCTTACCCCTAGACCGGCAGGTCACCTAAAATATCAATTTGACGCACCAAAGTAGTCACACTTAGACACCGATATACAAAATAGAAAGAGAGGGAAAATTTAGTAGTTATTTCTTTGAGGATTCTTGTTTATCTCCTTATAACACTTCCCTTCTTCCGTTGTTGAAACCTGCAACTCACTCTACTATTTGCCCTTCGACAGCATTGTCTTGCTTTCCGAAATTAACTTTGTCCTGTTTCCTATTATAAATATACCCTGATTTTGGTATGAAGAACAGTAACTGCTGGTTACTAAAGTTACTAAAACCATTTTAATATCAAGTCATGTTATCTACGGCTGTCACTTTCGATGGATATTATCAATAGGGCCTACCTATAAAATTACAATAATAATATAGTAATATTTGATCAAGGTTGACTATAAGATTTTATTATTTTCTAAACGCTTCTTCCAACCAAAATCAAGCAATATATGTATCTGAAAGAGAGAAATGTAGAAGAACAGGGAAGCAGTGAAAGTAACGCTCTCGACCCAAACCTAGGGCCAGAAAAAGTTTCAGTCTAAATAATACCCGCATACAAATACACACAAAAAAAAATCTACAAACAGAAAAACCCCTTTACCTTCTCCCTTTGCCCCGCCCACACACACACACACACACACACACACACACACGAACGATCCCTATCCTTGTCAACCAACGCTCTCACCATGGTCCCCTGGAAATTTCCAGTCGCAATTCTCCCGGGCACGATTTTCCAGTTGCAGGATTTTCTACTTTCTCTGACGCGGGAGAAAGGAGGTGGAAAAAAAGGGAAAGGGTAGGAAATGGGAAAGTTTTGAACAGAAGTCGTGTAGGTGATGACTTGAGGATTACGGAGTCAGGTGGCGCTCCTGGAGACGGAGAGGCTGAACATGTTAGATCACGGGGCTGTGACTGCGTTTACTGGATCATAAGAAGGTTCTTCTATCCACTGACGTACGACCGAATCTGCAACACGACTGGAGGTAAATAAAATATACGTATGACAAAAAAAAAAGCTTCTCTTGCAGTAGACTAGACCACTTATGACGGGGAGATCAAGGCTCAAATCTTAGTCGGGTGTAAAATAGGGTGGTTTTTCCAAAATATATTTCCACTCTCCCTCTAAGAAAATGCAGGTACACTTTATTTAAATATAACCTTTCTAATTCTTACAATCATTATTGTAATTAGTACATAAGCGTATAATCAGGACGGTTAGTAAGTAACACGCCGTGCTAATATATATATATAATTGCCTTAAAATTAGATTGTTTGATAAAAAAAATAATAGTGTTAATCTTCACGTGATGATTTCAACACTTTCGTAACATGTATTACCCTCACTGATGAACACGTGGACTGGATTTCAGGTTCATTTAGGCTAGTCTAAATTTATGCTGACAAGGAGGTTGGGGGCTTGACTCCCGGTGGGATGTGGTGAGGGTGTTTTACACAAAAATAGTTTCACACTCTGCGTTCGTGGAAATTTGTGATACATTTGCTCTAGATTTTACTTTCCTCGATGAACTTATCACAAGGCTCCATAAACTTACCCCCCCTCCCATGAAAGCACTAACCACAAAACCAAATTTGGTCCCATTCACTAATTGTGGCTTGGAGCTCCCCCAAAACTGTGGCACTAAGGAATTTCTTATTTTGTTTATTGAGCATCACTAACGATTAAGCTATGTTTTGTTTTTAGTACTTTCAGTGGCATGGATAATCTTTTTTTATGGAGATCCATCTCAATCGTATAGTAAAATGCCAGCCATTTTAATTGGCTAGTAAGATTTACTTTCCATCCATTACTGTTTTCAGCCAATGGCCTGGGTCAGTTTTACTCAAGTCATATATATGTTTCCACAACCAGCTGGCTAGGCCTGTCTTAACTTCATATGCCTTAGAATATAACTTAAATAACTTAAGACAACACCCAATCACCGTTCGTTAATTTATCACTATGAAAGAGTAAACTTACATTTCACTAATGATAAATTTTCGGGAATCCCATGTCGGTAATTGAACCCGGGACCCTTAAATAAGCAGACAGACACGCTATCGACTGGGCTAAGGTGTCGGATCGACGGCTAGTAATTTGTGGAGAGTAAACAACAAGTAAACAAGTGAGTAACATAAATGTTTAGAATTTCTTTATTAACACCGCGTCTCGCTACCGGTTCTGGTTATACGCTTATGTACTAATTACGCTAATGTTTTTAGGTATTAGGAAGGTTATATTTGTAGGGAGTTTATGCACATTTGCTTAGAGGGAGAGTGTAAATCAATTTTTGAAATCCACCCTTATTACACCCGACCGAGATTCGAACCTTGATCTCCCGGTCATGGGTGGTATAGTCTACTGCGATAGTAGCACCTGAGACCATGCGGCCACGAAAGTGGATATTAGGAATTTAATTTCTTCAAAAACACACTATTCAAAATGTATTTATCTATTTTTTTCTAATTGATACTTGAGGTATGTAAAAAAACAACCTATGTGTACTCGTAATGCTCCTACACTCTAGCTACCCAGGTTCAAAAATATCATATTATTGAACATACAGAAATCTATTGATTTCAATAGTTTTATCCCAAATAATCGGTACAGATCTGAGAAATTTTCGAGGAAAAAAGACTTCAGTATCGTCTCGTCTGGTTTTACTGCTCATTCTGAGGTAGGGCTTAGAATCCTGGATGGGTGTTCTGGGAATTTTTTTTCCTTAATTATTATAGTCATATCATGCAAGTGTGGGTACATTTCTTCTCTTCTTTCTTACATCAGCCATCCTATCCCTATAGTGTAAATATTCAGATAAGCCGAATGGTTAGTAAGACGTGATGAACACATGCACACAAAAGTAAACTAAGTCGTATATGTGTAAATAATTACAGTTAAAAGCTATAACACTTGACTTGNTGTGTTTATTTTTATATATTTAGCTACACATCCAAGTTTATCAAGTGTCTTATGCTTGACCAATGGACGGTATTTAAACTTAGAGGCCAGATTGCCAAACATAGAATCATCCACGATTTTACAATTAGCGTTGGCACTCATATGGCTGTTTGGTTTATTTTATATTAAATTTGCATCCATGCGTGTATATATATATATATACACACGCATGGTGTTTGGAAACTCATAGCCCATACTGCACATATAATTTGTTTGAAACTAAAAGTAATACAAAATTTCTACACTTAAATCTGGAAAAACACGTTAGTACCATCAAATAATGTTCAAAGTCTCAGTGTACAACGCCGGGAGAGAAAAGCTGTTCAAGCATGCGTGTGCAATAGGTTGCATAAGGGCTCGCGTGGCACTACACACCTTGACATCTTGGAGTACGGCAGCAGAACATACCACAATTAATAGTAGAAAACACACCAGTCCGTCTAGAAATGCCAATACATTCTGAAAGTCATCATTAACGGTCCTACATCACAGAAAGCGTTTGCCATTATTGCATGTGTATTCATCACGCGCCTCGCTCCTATGCAACCTGTTGTACACGCATGCTTACCCGGCTTTGCTCTTCAGGCGCTGTACACCGAAACTTTGAACACAATTTAATAGTATCAGCATATATTTCCGGATATATGTGTATAGGGACTGTGTATTACGTTTAGTTTAAACAAGCTATGAGCAGTTAGGGCTATGAGATTCCGAACAACCTGTATAACACAATTTTCACAGGAAGAAACTTTTATAAAATGCAAACGAATTTGTTTTTGGTCAAGGTTGATAACATTTCACTGTAATATTAGTGGCATTTTATAGGTATTGATATTATTTATCAAAATTAACAGTTGTATATCACATTAATTGACGTATAAATACTTGAAAGTAGATCAATTAACATTTTAGACCTTACCCTAAGAAAGGTGGACTTAAGTAACTTTTCTTGCTGTGAAGATATTACCCTTATATTTGTGTTTATAATAACGATAAATAACTAATACATTTTAGTCGAACAGACGTGAGGAAAAGTAATAATTTTTATAATCTTTATTTAAAAACTTTTTCTGGGACAAAATAAATTAAATATTGCTTCAGAATAAATATAAGTGTTTAATTCTCTAATCTCTAATTCTATAATCAGTAATATCTCTATTCTGATGGGGGGAAAATAAAACAAAATTAAATATTTTTGAAAGGAATTAACATAAACAAATGTTATAAATACCAACATTTACCTTCCTTGGAACAAGAATAAGGATTTGAATATAAAGTGGGAACAAAAACACACGTTTATTTTTCCCAGGGCACAAATACACACGTTTATTTTTCCCCGGGCACAAACACAAACCTTTTATTCTTCCTAGGGCACAAACACACACGTTTATCTTTCCCAGGGCACAAACACACACGTTTATCTTTCCCAGGGCACAAACACAAACGTTTATTTTTCCCAGGGCACAAATACACACGTTTGCACAAACACAAACCTTTTATTCTTCCCAGGGCACAAACACACACGTTTATCTTTCCCAGGGCACAAACACACACGTTTAACTTTCCCAGGGAACAAACACAAACGTTTATTTTTCCTAGGGCACAAACACACACGTTTGTTTTTCCCAGGGCACAAACACAAACGTTTACTTTTCTCATGGCACAACCAACACGTAGCCATATCATTAGGTGCTAAATATCTGTCATGAGCGTAGTGGCACTAGATGACAAACTTTTTAAATGAAGAGAAAAAAGTTGTAACTCAATAAGTACATAAGTACATGGTACCCTTGAAAGGAACCCGTGAAAGAAATTAAGTTTTGAGTTTTTACTGAAGATATATTTGATTTATTTTGACAAAAAAGAATGTTTTGATATAAAAACTGCAAAAGAAAACACACTAAATTTATATAGTGTTCCTTACACTCCCAAATTAAGGATTTAACCCAGGTATTGCGGGTGGGGTAGGTCAGGTGTGTTAACCGTCAGCCTAACCCTGTGTCAGAGTATCATCCGATGCTGTACACCCGAGTCAAGCTTTACCCCCGGGAGATGAATCTTTGGTCCAGTGGTAGCTCTTGCAGCATCCTGGCCTAGGCCAATAAATCGTCCCCGAGCTATCGAGATGTATCGCTCCAAGGGAAGTCCCGGGGAACGTTAAAACCTTCTCTCCCCCTTCCTTCTCTCTTTCTCCAACCCTTCGTACCCCTCACCCATCCTTCTCTCCTTCTACAGGGCGGCCAACTGAACCAAAGTGATGGATGTCGACACTGGCCCAAGCTTCCTCTATTCACTTCTACGGCACGCAACGTTTGGTATTCACCAGAAACCCCCCTTCCCCTCCTACTACTATTCCCTCATACCCTCTCTCCACCCTTTCTCACCCACTCACCCACCCTAAGCCTACCAACACTCATCCCCTTTAAAAATAATTTCACCCTTGAGAGAAAATTGATGCTCGACGGATTCCTTAATGGACATTTTGTTACCTTTTTAGTTGCGAGCTTATTTATCAGATGGAGGGGCCTCTTGTTCATTTTAACACTTTAGTAGCTTCTAGTTTTCTTCTTTTTTGTTGATTAATTTAAAGGGGGAAATGCGAAGTGAAAGTTCTCATTGTTCTTTGACATATCTGTTATGTTTCCATTAACAAATAAATGGTCTAATCTAAGTAAGTTTATTTTAACAAGGGGATGGCCCTAGATACTTACGCTGAGGATTTACAAACAATTATGCAGTTTTGAAGTTTTATATAATGTTATATAAATATATAAAAACAAATATTAATATATATATATAAATGCATGTATAAATATTAATAAATATATATAAATAATAACGCTTTATACAGATGTATGTATATCTATATATTTATAGTATTCAACCCGAAGGTTGGGTGGAAACTCAACATTCCCGCCGTCAGCTGTAAAGCCTGAAGAGGAGTACTAGGGAAATGAGGAGTGAGGTAGTTCGCCGTTGCTTTCCTCACTGAGACAGAAGGTACTATTGCGCACCAGTCTAACAAGCCCAAGGAAATGCATATACTCTAAATGACTCTACAAACGATACGAGAAATAGATAATTACTTATAGTAAAAATAAAATCTGAAATCCTTAAAATGGATTTAAGTTTGCTACACACCAAAAAATAATTAATTATAAAGAAATATGAAATTAAATATTTTTGTTAGCATCTTGGATCGTAGTTATGGTGAACTACGAATATCTCTAAGTTCAGATCACTACTAAAATCACTACCATGCGGGTAGGAGGAGCAGAAATGCATCTAGGAAAAGCCACGTTCATTGCACCAGAACAAAATTTGTACCCCTGAATCATTATCACCAGAAATCCAGCCTATTGCAATAATGACGCCTTAAACCATTCGACCAACAATATGGGTTTGAAAAAAAAAACAGAAGAGGAATAACGAATCTGGTCATTACTAACCTTTACGTTAAATAAAACTACCTCTACCTATTCGGGTTACGAACCAGTGGAATGTCTCTGAAGAGAACTAGGCAGCTCTATACAAGACATTGACAATCTGGATCACATGATGGCTGAGTGTGTAGATCAAAAGGAAGGGGTTGGCAAATTAAGACGTGGATAAATGTGGTAGACGAATGTGTGAAAAAGAGAAACATATTATCTGGCCTCACCCTTAAGGGAAGGGCGTGATTAGTGTAATTTATATAGTATATCCTAACCGAACCTATTTACAAAACTTACGCATCTACATGCTAGGAACAATATTAAGGCAGAGCTCAAAACTGAAATCACTGTAGTATGGTTTGTAACTGCGGTAATTATTGACGTGTGTATGATCTAACTTAACTTAACCTAGTCCACAAAACATACCTTCCTACCTACCGGAAATGGGGCAGAACCCACGATCAAATCGCTACCATCCACAAGCCCCATTGATCGCCAACACCAATGCCACCATTTATCCAGGATATTAAAACCACGTTTGAAAACTATCACCCATCCACAAAGGCAGAGAGATTCGAGCCTAAACCTAACTGTCAGAAGGGTGGACCGAATGCAATGAGAGTCCGACTAAAACCTTCTAGAACCTCTCGACCACCGCTGAGCTGTTGTTGGCTCGATCTGGTATCGAGACTGCTAATGACGTGCTCCACGGCAGATTACATATCCGGCCCATGACGTAACATACCGCCGCACGATAAATCACGCTGGAAGCATAGAGAGGTCAGTAATTGAATAGCAGGGCTGCGTCATTGTTCGGTCGACAACGTGTATATATCTCAGATAAACACGTATCGGCGGTCGGGGCACTTAGGGGATGGACGTCAAACAATGTGTATAGGTCATCCGACAAACAATGTCCATGTCAGGAATGTCAATGGAATGTAGTTCATCGTGTTTTTGTTTTTTAATTCACTCTTTCCTTTGGTTTTTTATTTACTTCACGCCTTACCAGCTGAACAGGCTATCCGCATATAGGAAGTACTCTTATCATGCGGTGATTGAGTTCTGGGAAAGAAACATCGAGTTACCAAAAAATCACTAAATGAGGAACTATGGTTACGATACAGAGATATGAAAAATCCCTTTCTATTCATATCTTGACATAATCCTAGATCATTTTTGTTACGTCTCTATTATCTACATAATGATCTCTATTAAAAAAAATTGTCAAAAAATTAAATAATAAGCATTCAAATACCATAATAACGCTTTGATTACATAAAGCAGATTAACTGTAAAGAGGAAAACAGTTGCGTATTTGCAATCGACTGGAAACGGCCCGAGGCAGACTGCAGCAGACATGATTACAGCTCTAGTGGCGGAGAAATAAGGAACTAGCACGGGGAATCACAGTGCTCCGTTTTCTAAAATCACGTAATAGCCATGTCTCTGGACTGGATAATAGTAAAAACACTCTTATTTCGTTGATTGCGCTGTATCCAAATCACGCAGTAAAAACACGCGCTATAAATTACTTGTACATAAATATATAGATATAGGGATGAGGAAGTTAGAGATCTAGACAAATGTAAACGCATTTTTGGGGAGGGAGTGTCGCAAACAGTCTAGGGGGAGGAGTAAAACATCTCAACCCCTTTGCCACCGGAATTTGAACCCAAACCTTCACATCAACGTAGATACTTAACAGAGGAGTTTGACTAATTTTTAACATTTGCCCTGTCAAGACAATGCAGTATCTTTACTCTCGCAGGGTTTTGTTGAGGAATGTATAATCTAGACGAGACTTACCTCCTTTTTCTTGTGTAAACTTGTAAAAAAAAAATCAATGCTGTAGGCTGTTATTCAAACCCTCACGAACTTACCATCTCTGTCAAAAAGAGACCAGATGAATCTGCGCATGCCCAAAGATGTGTTTATTTATCAGCGCATATTAATACCCGTTCAAATTGTACGCATGCGTACTAATTACTATATTATGTTAGGAATGAAGAAGATTGATATTTGATTGGTTATTCCAGGTGGATTTGATAGAAAATCGGTGGATTATTCTGAGGTTTTTTCCTATTTATACAGAGCGAGTTGTGATTGGTTTATAAGCTCTTCACGTGACCACATTTCAGTTATTCTCTTGTATTTCAGTGAGCATCTGAACCCTGAGTGTTATGTAGAAAATGTATCCCTTCTTCAGTTAGCTGGTGCAAAATGTCTTAGCTTTCAATCTTTATCAGTAGAAAGCGGAAGGGATTACTTGGGATTCCTCTAATATTAGTCAAAGCTATAGGACAAGGGGACAGGTAAATTACTGATAAATATGTTTTATATTTTATAATTTGGAAAATGACATCTGGACAAGGGAATCGAACTCAGGACCTTTGAATCTGTACGACAATGCTCTAACCATTAGGGCTATCCAGGAGTCAACGTCACGCCAAATATATCGGCCTTAGTTCCCGTTTTTAGGTTTCATCTTTCAATTTAAAGAATATGATATTTAGATGCAGCTATAATTGTAATTTAAAAATGTAATAGCTTGTCTATTTAATCAATCAATATGTATTTTTTATATGAATCTGGGAATTTTATTGTAGAAACATTGGTTTTTGCCGCTATTGTGATTTTTTTAGAATTTTTTTAATTAAATTTCCTTTATTTCCTTTGTATCTTATGATTATAAACCTAATTTGTATACAACATTACTTTACTCGAAATTAATAAAATATAAACAAATGGAATATAATAACACAACACATATTTAATCCTAAATATTAGCAACGAAACATTATATAACTAAAAATACTACTCACTTCAGAAGTCACATGATCTAACACACTATTTCTCGTGTTAGAATAGATTGCCAATGACGGAGAGATCGAGGTTCGAATCTAGGTAAAGTGTACCGAGGGTGGTTTATCTAAAACGGTTTTACACTCTACCTCCACACAAATGCGGTTACACTTCCTCTAAATATAACCTTCCTAATATCTAAAACAATTAGCGTAATTATTACATTAGCGTGTAACCCGAACGGTGCTAATATAATATAAAAATTTTACAAAATATAATAATTCAAAAATTCTGCCTGAAAAATAATATAAATTACACCACATACAAAGTATTAACTTGATATCAAGATATTTATGTTTAAAATAGTTTACACGTACTACTAATTAATATATATATATATTTTAGAATCACCTATTAGTACTCGTTCGGGTTATACGGTTATGTACTAATTACACTAAAGTGTTAGGGATTAGGAAGGTTGAAATTAGAGAAAGTGTACCCTCATTTGCGTGAACGAAGAGTGGAAAAAACACGTAGGAAAATTTACCCTCAATACACCCAACTGAGATCGAACCCCAATCTCCCCATCTTTGGGAGTCCAGTTTATTGCGAGAGTAGTGCCTTAAACAATGTGGTCATCGAAGCGGCCTTAGTACTAATAAAACAAAAACGTAATAAATTGACTGAATTTTTTTATAATTAAAAAAATACTAAAACATGTCACTTTGATTGTGCTGAAGGGAAATGAAGTAGCTTTTAGCAACATTGAGTGTAGATAATTTACCCTCCTATATTTTTGACAAAAAAGTAGGATTAAAACGTAATTTCCTCAGAGGTTATAAAATTAGTCTAGCATCAAATAAACTAACAAAATAATGTCTCTAATTTATTAAAATAAAAAATATTTATATCACATAGCAAGTAAATGGTGCACTGAACAATACTTTCTCACTCCTTTAACTAAAATATATATATTTACTTGAAACTCTTAACTTAATGTGAAACGAAATAATATACCTTATTGAGGAAACATAGTTAGGAAAAAAAGATCACCGTTCAATAAATTACATAACAATCGACATCCTCATTTCTCAGGCATCTAATCTGCATATAACCTACTTTTCATCTACTCCGTATTTACTCGGCACCTACTCGGCATCTACACGGCACCTGTTCAGCATCTACACGGCACCTGCTCGGCATCTACACGGCCCCTACTCGTCATCTACTCGGCACCTGCTCAGCATCTACTCGGCACCTGCTCGGCATCTGCTCGGCACCTGTTCAGCATCTACGCGGTACCTGTTCAGCATCTACACGGCACCTGCTCGGCATCTACACGGCCCCTACTCGGCATCTACTCGGCACCTGTTCAGCATCTACACGGTACCTGTTCAGCATCTACTCGGAATTTATTCGGGAATTTACTCAGGCTCGTTCTTGCAAACATCCCATTGACGATCTTTATAATCACTTAACCACAGGGACCGGGGAGTAATATCTTTGTCTGTGACTCATTATAAAATGTGCTTTCTTGGTTGTATTCATTTGTCTGGTAGATCTTCTTGGGCAGATTTTGCCTCGATGGATTTCGAGTAAAGTTTTGCCAACTCAAACCGATTGTGTCAGACAAGAAGAGTGTTGTGTTGTTTATTTTAACATCAACACATGCCAAGTTTGGTGAACGCTTACGTTTCGGCCTCTCCTTTCTGCCTGCCCTGCAAGATCGATGTTCGAATGTGTGTGTGTGTGTGTGTTTGTGGAAAAACAAACTGTCGAGACAACGATCGAAAATCCCGTCAGAAAGTTTTTGGAGGGGTTCAACTCGGGATGAAGGTTTCTCACGCACCAGTTGGCAGTACCGCGAGGAGAAGAGGTGTGAGGTATATGTGGTGTTGCGTGGAAGGATTGGCAGCATTGGACCGGAAGTTGAATTCAGTGTTCTAGCATCCATCAAGTGAGCTTAGTTCCGATAGGTTTGCGTGCGGATCACTTCAACACTAGGTCATGGAAAGAAAGGGTTGATTTAGATCCGTCATTTAACAAAGTGACTTTAATTTAAAATTGTAATTTAATAATTACCGATAGCCAAGTCGTGATTATATGAAATTTATTCTACGAATATTAGGAAGTTTCGAAGATTTGAATTATTGAAGTTGAAGGTCAAATCTCCTGTGCATATGACTTTGACACCCACAGTAAACTTCGCAATTTCAAAACATTTCGAAGAAAGAAACAAAAAGCTTCGACATAGTTATGAAAATATTTGAAATATCTTCTTAATTTTGATATATTTCTTACAGGGGATTTATCTGGTAGAGTGCGTTAAAAATGTACGATAGAACCGTGATTCAAGGTAAGTATTACAAAACATTCTCTTGATAATATACAGGGTGTATATTAGTTGGTATAAGATATTCTAAGGGCTTATTCCTATTGTCCAAACATTAGGATAAGTTAACATAACATGGGTCTAAAAACGCTTAGTTTCTGAGCTAGGAGGATTTTTTGTTTGTTTTTAGCACCACGTCTTACTACCCGTTTAGGCTATATGCTTAAGTACTAATTACACTAATGGGCTAAGATTTTAGAAGGTTGAATATAGATGAATGTAACCCGCATTTGCGTGCAGGGAGAGTGGAAAACTATCTAGGAAACACCACCCCCTGTCCACCCAAGCGAGATTCAACCCTCTATCTCCCCGTACTCGGCAGTCTAGCTCAACACAAAACTAGCGCGTTAGCTAACTACGCCACCGAACCAGATGAATTTTACTGTTCAATTAATAAGTAATCCAACATAAGAAGTATTTCAACTAAACAAGACAAAGTTTAACAGAAACAAACAAAACACAAGACCAAAACATTTTACTAAAAAATGGTGTCCTTTGCTCAGGTGTACTCTCTGAGCCTACGTTCCATGATATGTCGTACTCTGTTGAATGCACCTGAGGTGATATGAATTAGCTCACATCCATCTAGGATACACTCTCTTAAAATGTCAACATCAGGAACAAAAGTTAAGTTAGCAACGGACTTTTTTAACTTACCCAAAGATTTGGGTTTGGCCAGACTGACAAGCGTGTGAGCGAGCGACTGGGTGGCCAACATGCGAGCGTGCGAGCGAGCGAGTGCGTGATTAGCAGATAGCTCTCGATAGTTGTTGCTGAGGAAGCTCCAAATCTTGGCTGAGTGAACTAAGGGGGGTTTTTGACAAGTGATTTATTGTTGTGGTTTTCTCATCCTCTCTTCACGCTGATGGTGATTCTTATTTGTAAAGGCCTACTTGGAGTATTTTAACATATCAGTTTTATATATATACATATAGGTATGGTTTATGATCTTACCAATTAAATTAGGCCGTAAGTAGCAAGTGTGCTAAACCTATCGATAGTTAATAAAAATGTCAAAATGAGAAGTTTTCCTAGCACTCAATGAACCAACATACAATAATATTGCCTAGCGCCTGTAAACTGGACTGTACCGGGTCGAGCGCGCTTGCTCCAGTCTGGCCACCTCTCATTACAACCAATGTGTTCTATTTTATATTTTAGTCACTCGCTCGCTCAGTCTGTCCACCTCTCATTACAACCAATTGTGTTCTATTTTATATTTTAGTCGCTCACTCGCTCAGTCTGGCCACCTCTCATTACAACCAATGTGTTCTATTTTATATATTAGTCGTTCACTCGCTCAGTCTGGCCGCCCCCTAACACACATCGGGTTCAAATCTTGTGATAGAGCAAACCATCAAATGTACATCCCACGACCAATACTTCTTTGAGAGACACCGTTAATAACTCTATATTACGTAAAGCGTTTCTAGACTCATGTGTATATGAACTTTTCTTAGTGTTTAGTAGATGGGAATACGCCCCTAGAATATTTGACACCGGTTAATATACACTCTATATTTGACTGACGAGGACACAGGAAGGAGAATTTTTGGTTCTTAGATCGTGTAACAGCATTTTATTATATATATTTAATAATAAAACCCACAGTTTAAACCAAATTGTGAACAATCACACCAATCCTCTTCAGTAGTTGATTGGTGTAAGGCACCATTCTCAAACTAGACTGAATTGCAGATGTCGGGGAGATAGTGGTTCGAATCTCAGTTGGGTGAACTGAGGGTGGTTTTCCCTAATTGGGGTACACTACTCTTCTTCCACGTGGCTGCACGTATGGTTCCTCTAAAATAAACTTATATACTTTCAAACACATTAGAGTAATTAGAAATGAGTATGACACGAACGGATACTGAGATGAGATTCTAATAAAATAACATAAAAAACAAGATGAAAAATTTCTTAAATCTTTGCTAAATTCAATTAACGAGATCAAACTATATAGGTAATTAAACCGTCATTGATCTCAATCATTATTCAGGAGGTTGACAAATCTAATGAAAGCACACCCAACTCTTACTCTTGTCTATTATAATCAGAGGCTAATACTAATTAATCTGCTCCCAAACACAGATAACCCACACCCTCGCCACCATTCACGGGAGTTTGGTTTTCATCCAATGAAACCGTTCCCCATTCCCCAGATCTCGCGATCCCGCGGTGATTGCGGCGGACATCACAATGCCATTATTCTGCTCCAAAGGCTATGAATGAAACTGTCTTTGTCCTGGTCACTAACTCAATATCGGGACCGCTCTGGTGTGAAGCAGGGAGACCTCCAAGACATCCGAATCGTCAGATGAACCGGGTTACAGTGACCAATGTTGATTTTTTTAAATTATTTAGTTCTCACTGTTCTAAGATCACTGCCTACTTTAAGTATCTTCACATTGCGGTATTTTTAAAGAGCGTGTAAGTTCTTTTTGCTTCAAGACCTCTGATAAAATCCTCAATTATTTTTGAATTTTCTGTTGTGATCCTGTCTTACAGATTACTTTTGTCCTATTTCATTGTTTGATTACGATACCTGATGCAAATATATCCGTAACTAAGAGATAATTTCATTCTTCTAAGCCTCGCTAGTTCTGTTCATTTAACTACACCAATGTTTACTTTATTCCAAGTTTATTTAATGTCACTTCAAAGTGAAGTTAAGACTCACTTGAATTAAGTGCTAATCATTTAACACAGAATAAACAACAATATTGTAGCTAGGCCTATTATTTCGTGAAAAGTGAAAAATGACCCTGGACACCGGGAGATTCCTTGATGGATCAGTAATAAGAGAATTGGTGTAGGTACTGAGCCAAAGGTCCCAGGTTTGATTCCAGTGTACAGGTGTCATTTTTAAATTTAAAGAATAGCTTTTATATATATATATATATATATATATATATGCACGGTTTCTTGCCTACCCCATGAGAAAACGGCGTGAGTAGGTAGGTATGCGTGTTTGTAAAATATTTAGATGAAACTATAACAGTTTGGCTATTTAACTCATCATAAGTATTGGAAGGATAACTATCATTTGGGCATAGCTTTGATCAAAATGGAATGAAAATAATTAAGTTTATTGAAGATAACTAAATATAATGAAGACAGCTTTGGTAATTATTATGAATTTATTAGGTTGAGTAATCAAAACCATAACCTATTCATTTACTCCAAGCATGCCCCCTTTCATTCTGTCACAAAATGTATCTATCAATGGCTACTAAACTGGCACAACACGTCACATCAGGAATACGCAGTATAATACAAGATTGCAACATCAAGTCTTACAATCAGGGCTAAGACACACCTGTGTTTCAAGTAAGTCAAACGAGGGGACGGCTAAGGACTCATCACATCAGCGCGAACTTATCGTCTGATCAAAGGGTGATCAAATGACCAGTTGCGTGGTTCTGGTCGAGATCTTCACGGTAATGGATGTATTTGTGCGTGTAATTTACGCTGTGTAAGCATAGAATAGTTTATTCTATATTTAATTATAGTAGTATCTTACCTGTCATTCCAAACGTAAGGCCTATTTCGTTAAGCTACTGTTCTTGTAGCCATTCAATCTCATACTGTACAGTATGTCATTCTCTTTAACAGCTTCTATGTGCCTCTCTGTGGTTTCTGGATCCATAACGATTAGAAAGATAGAAAACAAAAACAAGAAGAGCTCGTAAACCAATCACGTGGCCTCTAACTGCACCAAAATGGCTGCGGCCAGCTGATACACTGGGCGAACAGCCCGACATGAGCGATCAGTCCGCACCCCCGCGCATCTGACCGCGCGGCCCAGCTTGCTCGCGTGAACAGCCCGACATGAGCGATCAGTCCGCACCCCCGCTCATCTGACCGCTCAGCCCAGCTTGCCCGCGTGAACAACTCGACATAAGCGACAGTCCGCACCCCCGCGCATCTGACCGCTCAGCCCAGCTTGCTCACGTGAACAGCCCGACATGAGCGATCAGTCCGCACCCCCACGCCACTGACCGCGCGGTCCAGCTTGCTCGCGTGAACAGCCCGACATGAGCGATCAGTCCGCACCCCCGCGCATCTGACCGCTCAGCCCAGCTTGCTCACGTGAACAGCCCGACATGAGCGATCAGTCCGCACCCCCACGCCACTGACCGCGCGGTCCAGCTTGCTCGCGTGAACAGCCCGACATGAGCGATCAGTCCGCACCCCCGCGCATCTGACCGCTCGGCCCAGCTTGCCCGCGTGAACAACTTGACATAAGCGATCAGTCCGCACCCCCGCGCATCTGACCGCGCGGCCCAGCTTGAACAGCCCGCTCGCCGCGGTGGTGTGTGCCACTGCATTTACCTCCATGTGTTGAGTAGTTCGCATTCACGTTCGTGCTCAATCACGCGTTCCTGTTCGCCTTGGTGTGTGGAGTCCTTAAATTGTTTCACAATAATTGGTATTGGAGGGAAAGTAGAAATAATATCAGTAGAGTTTACATAGAGCGTAAACACTATTACTCTACTATTAAATATAACAAACATATTTTAATAACTAGATCTTTACTTTAACTTCTTGTAACCCGCACCAGTAGGCATGTTTATAAAGTTATTTCTCTTTTTTATCAGATTTATGAAGGGGAGGTCGTAGCTCGATTACCAGCTGGATGTGTTCGGGTTGCTGCTTTATTTCCTAAATAGTTTACAACTCTACCCTCCGGCCAATTGTGGTCTCATATATTCTAGAATTCTACCTTTCACACCCGTACCCTATAACTGTGATATGATCTCAACTGTAGATAAAATGTAGACAAAAAAAAACCAACTCTGTGTAAAATAATATTCTATCGCTATCTATTTTAACAAATTCATGTAAGTTCTTCGGTAAAAGTTATATTAAAATATGTAGTCGTTTCGAGAAGTTAACAGCCCATTTTAAGTCCCTTCCCCGCATCTCTATTACCTTATTTTGAGAGTGAATCGCTCGTTTATCTGTGTGTACCTTGACACTTGGTATTCAGAGCACACCAAACTCCGTAAAAAGGGAAAGAAGAGAACTCAAGGGGAAGGGGAGGGGTAGCGGAGGAGAACAAATCTTGGGGGCTGCCTTCCAGTTTGTTCAAACCTACGTGTTGTCGATGCTTTTTCTTTAAGTAGACACATGAAATAAACTCTGATGAGCTCTTTTGAAGCGGACTTCGCATCTTGTTTTAAAATTCTAAAAGTAGTTGGTCCCAAACAAAAGAGCACGCTGTCAGATAGATACATCGAGTGGAGAATATTGTTACTCCTGAAATAATAATAATAATAATAATAATAATAATAATAATAATAATAATGCGTATCTGGGCTTCATCCCTCATAGCCCAGTAGTGTAAGGATTAGCCAGAACTAATGTACCGTTGTCCAGGGGACGTCCGAATGTACTAATAGTACATCCTTTCCGTGGAGGCTCTTCCCATGTCCCGATGAGATGAGGTGATGGTGATAGTTAGTATGAGGGTGTGGAACCAATGGAAACGCTTAAACATAACTTAAGCATAACCGTTCCCGAGGAGATAATTCCCCTTTCGGGACAAAAATACCCAAAGTACCAGCCAGGAATTGAACCCGGGACCCATAGGCTCGTAGTCAGGTGAACTGACTACTACATAACAGGGCCAGTTACGCACTGCATTCAAGGTCAACACTCTCCTAATATACTGAAATACCAGAAACTGGCAGGTCAAGGCTCTTATTTTTGATGAGTTAATTAAGGGTGCTTTCTCCCCTATTGACGTCAATAGGGGTGGATTCTCTATAATTTACCTTACTATCCATAATTTCTAAGGATAAATAATTTATAGCTATTGAGTGAAAAAATTACGAACTGAAGATACTTTTAAATCTTTATTATAATTTATCTACTTTTAATAGTAGATCCACCGATAGCAGTGTATGCACGGATTTATCTGTCTCATATAGTCTGGTATTTTCATTAAAGTGTTGTTGAGTAGTCTGGCCAAATAAAATGAGGTTGAATAATTTTCATAAATGGTTCTTCCAATCTCCCTCCACGCAAATCAGGTAAGCTTCCTCTCAATTCTACTATACTTATCCCGACCCCATTAATGTATTTAATTGCGTATATCCTTGATGCGTAGTATAAAGTTGTTGGCAACAAAAATAAAAAATGGAAGTGTCGAAATAAAATATTAAATAAATGC
This sequence comes from Timema bartmani, assembly GCA_902151455.1. NCBI lineage: Eukaryota > Metazoa > Arthropoda > Insecta > Phasmatodea > Timematidae > Timema > Timema bartmani. The sequence continues at coordinate 87,950 of CABFWB010001731.1, read as the reverse complement.
AATTTTCATTGTTCTTATATTTTATTGGCGTGGAAAGTTACGTCTATATAGAATTATTAATGTATCAAAGCAAATAGAGCCATAAAAGTGTAGTGTGGTAATTAATTATTTTTTTAATTTTCATTTATTTAATGTGGACTTTCTATACCGACTGATTATATCAGTACACGAGAATTTCTATGATTGAGAGTGAAAGAGCCTACCAATTTGACCGGGAGGTGTTTTTACGAGCATCGTGTCCTGAGGAAAGCACTTTACCCCAAGACAACCGTGTTCGACAGTTAATAAATAAGTGAAATTCGGAATCTCTAGTCAATATTCCAGTCAAGTGAAGTCAAATGGTTCGATAGTATTGTCGTCTTATTTTATGTCTAATGATCTAATGTCACCCTTTTGTCTACACGTTCCCACTAATTTAAGTTACTAGCTCTAAATGGTTTTACGGTCAAAGCGACGCGAAAGTATTTGACTGTGTTTTAAAGGTGAGCTATCTTCTTTTTTTTTTCAAGGGGATGTTTTTAGCAAAGAAACAAAAACTTCAAAGCATCCAATTTTAAGCTATTCTTCATGACCATAACTGGCCAGGAGCAAGAAGGACTATCCCGACTTATTAATGTTTATTTTATCTATACAAGGGTGGATTAACATAGTTACTTACAATGTTAGATTTCTGTTTAAAGCCATTTAATATTGTCTCATTCATATTTGATCTTATGTATGTTCTAAGTTGTTGTCATTCTCACTAGTTTTTTTTTAATTGGATAGTTTTTATAAACTATTTGGAGTGATCCTCCGTCAACAATTTTTTGAAAAATGGTTCACTCTAGAAGCTATTAGTGGTCTTCAACTTGATTTTTATTCTTTTATAAACCACTTAAAGTGTTTCTCACCTATACATTTTTGAAATATGGATGCCCCTCGAAGCTATTTATATATAGTGATACCTTAATTTTTTACGATGATTAGATACTTCTATAAGATAATCTTTGAAGTGGTCTTCCACCGAGAACATTTTGAAAATTGATTTTGAGTTTTCCTCTCCTATACATTTTTGAAATTTGGATGACCTTGGAATTCACTTAGAGCTTTCCTCCCTTGACTTTTTCTGCCAGTTAGATGCCTCTAGTCTAGTAGTTATTTGAGGTGGTCTTTTCCGGCAAATTTTTGACAATAGAGTTAATCTAGAAGTCATTTGGAGTTTGATTTAAGGCTATCTTTCAGCTCCATATTCAATGATATCAGAGGATTTGAAATATATCTGGGTGGGGGGGGGGGAGATTTATTCCCGGG
>CABFWB010001731.1:0-74081 GCA_902151455.1 Timema bartmani | reverse complement strand
GGGGGGGGGGGGGCACAGCCCTCCAATCACACTAGGTGAAAACATTTCACGAACATAAATGCCTTTAGAAGCTATTTGGAGCATTTTTTTAATGGTTACTAAGGCAGAAAATTACTTAGCGCACTTCACCTAAAATTAAAATTATTTGCATAGATCACAGTACATTTAATCAGAATTTATTGATTCATAGCATGAAGAAAAAGTTTTAACATAATATTGATATAAAGCCATTTGGTTAACTTGGAATAGCAGAGTATAAAACTTTACTAGAAAAAAATAATTTGAATATTCTCCCACGAAAAGCAGTGCCGGAACGGCGTTCCCGCTCCAATAACCCCCTGATTGAGGCCTTAAACCAATGGTTGCTTTAGCCAAGGTCACCCATATGGGTTTTCCATATGGAGGGTGGATTTGAGTCCCATCTAGCGGGGTTGGAGAATCCCCCCCCCCTCCCCGAAAGAAAATTTAAGGAATTTAACATTCTGTGGGGGCGAGGGGGGAGGAGGATTTTATAGCATCTGAACATAGTACTACCTTAATTATATGAGCTTTAAGAACCAATTATGACAAAAAGAAAAAGTTCCCAAAAAATTAATCAAATTAACATTTAGTTGTAATTGATCTCCTTGAAAATAAACATTCTATTTTTCATAAGTTTATTGAACAAATCAAATTAAAAATAAATCTTTTGAAGATAGAATGGGAGGAAATTTACATTTTATCATTTTGTCTCTGTTAATTTCAGGGATGGCCTGAAGTGAATTTTGAACCCGGGTGGGATTGCTTTTTGGTGCCCCTTGTGTAACAGAGGGATAGTAATAAAATATGAAAATAAGCCCCAAACCTTACATAACTTGGGCGTAATATGAAAATAGTCCCCAAACTTAACATAACCTTATCAGACTCTAACTAATTTTGGTTAAGTTGGTATTCTGTTTGTTGCCTCCATCGAGCCGACGCCCCGGGCACCCGCCAGGTTCGCCCGGCCCTTAAGCCGCCCCTGGTTAAATTCGATATTGATGGTTCAAAGTTACTAGCAGCAGATTGCAGCCAAATACCAAATACACAACTTTGATTTGTTTTCATAAAAATTACCAAAAAAAGAGTAAATATTACACAGTGATAAGAAGGGCTGGATGGCTGGAGTTACGACGATGATAATTATTACAGGAGTATACTACATACATTTAAATTTATACATTTAATTTTACCATACCGCTTCTGTGGTCAGCTGTTATAAAACGTGCTGTACACCACTTTTGAGATATACTGGAATTGCGGATAACGGGGAGATCAGGGTTCGTATCTTGGTATGGTATATTGAGGGTGTTATTTTTTAAATAAGGTTCTACTCTCTCTTCTTGCTAATGCGGATACACATCATTTTATTTATTTATTTTAACACCGCCTTTTGTCAACCGTTCGGGTTATAAGCTTATGTACTAATTACGCTAAAGGTCTTAGGGAATAGGTCCATTATAATTACAGGAAGTGTACTCACATTTGTGTGAATGGAGAGGTGTAAAACCACCTTCAATACATTCGACCGAAATTCAAATCTTGTTCTCATCGACATTCTAGTCTACTGAGAGAGTAGAGCGTTAGACCATGCGGCCACTGAGGCGGGTACCTCTAAATTCAACATAAATTAATCCCTAACACACTATAATTAGTAACACGTATGTCGTATAATCCTAACGGGTAGTAAGACATGATGCAATTTTTTCTTTCTGACTATTTATAAGTTATCAAATAAAAAGGTATCTCTGGCAAAATTTGATGACATATAGGCCTATAGTCTCTTCAAAGGATCTCACTCGCAAGTCATAATTTTGGTCCAGTGTATAAAAATCACTTAATATTCTTATCCCTACCAACAGTCTGTAAGTCCATCCAAGGAGAAAAGAGTTCTCGCAGAAATAAAAAAAAATAAATAAAAGTTGATATTGAAGTTGATGTTGAAACCAGGCTTTCAACAGAGTGAGATAGGGGAAGGGGGAAAGAGAAAGAGAGAAAAAAAACACCTTCTTTACGCTTCAATTTCACGCCTATGAACCCATACAGCCTTCTTCACGTCACTACGCTCTCTTTTAAGTCAGTTAACTTTCAAGCGTTGAAAACTCTCCTCATGTCCGCCACGATGAATAGGAGGGGGAAGGGGAATGAAAGCGATTATTATAGACTAGTTACTGTGTCTATAGCGTGCCAGATACACCTTCAACCCTTTACATCCCGTTCTTTACCTTATTTAGACTACTCAGAGAGAGAAGTATTGTGATACTAAAACAATATTTTAATTGAAATATATTTTTAGAAACCCGATAGTTTCTGAGATATAAAGGTGGTGCACACGAACTGCAGAGTAAAATATTAAATTAATAATGACTTTGTTCAAAATGGAACAAGGAGGTTAGGTTAGGTTAGGTTAGTTTAGTTTAGAATAGGTTAGTTTAGTTTAGGTTAGGTTAGATTAGGTTAGGTTAGGCTAGGCTAGGTTAGGTTAGCGGTTAAGAGTTGAATGGGATTACAGATGGTCCCGCAATTCGTGTGGACTGGCTGACAGACATACTTTATTCCGGAATTCAAGTGTGTTCTGTAAAATATCATATTTTATGTAGTTCATAGAAAATGGTAAAATTGAGTGATATGCTCTTTGGTGGACAGATGTGCTCCTCTTTTCTCAATGTTTCTATAACAGTGTATATTATTACATTTATTCTCCTCGGTGAAGTGTTTATGAAACAACATATATTATTTTACTTCACAAATCTTACGAATTATAAGATTATGTATATATTTTAAGATAAAACAATTAGGGAAGGTTCTGTGTGTTGCTCCGTAACATTTATTTTGGATAAGTCTTGCATATTCTTTTAGTTTAAGAATAATAAACAGCCTTCGTAATTAAAGTATTTTTTTAAATCAAACGAATTTATGTAACGATGTTACGGGTATTACACACACTTCTTCACTACTTTCAACTATTCTGATAACTCGTATGATATGTGTGACGGAATATTGCACATTGTTATGAAATATAATAAGGGTAAAAGAACATTGCATTCCACCCTAACTGTATACGTCATGCATCGTGATGGATGTTAATTCCTCATCTCTGCCACTAGCTTTTCATCAACGTGGTCGTTGGGTGAACCTCTCACTGGCCACTTCAGTTTATGTCTATCTATGGTGAGCGATGCGTTAAGTATAGCTACATGAGACGCTGGCGCTATCTACCCTGAGTGAACAGGAAGAAGGAAACTCATAGGAGTGTTGGTAGCGCGGGATTTGTGACGTGCATGTGAAAGAGCATGGCTCATTAAACTTTTTAAGGAGTCCGTTTCATTGTGCTAATCCTGGAAAGATATTCTTGCATCTTAAGGTAGGATTACTCGACGCAGCAGACAGGGCATATAGCGTCTACCTGGATGCGTCTCTTTGCTCACCAGTCGTGTTTAAATTTATGTGCAGTACAGATATTTACTCATTTATCAAATGTTTTACAACTGTGTTTTATTTAATGTTCTTTATATTTTTTTAGTTTGGAAAAGCGCGGATAAAAAATATTAGCTAGATCGACCAACTATTCCTGAGATTTCTTTCCGTATGTTGTACTCACATGTTGGTCCCAATACACTGGCGAAGATATGTGATAAATTGAGGGGTGCTTTGCCACCTCTTCAATTAAATTTTCGTCCTCTCCTATGGAGAAATCTTTAACCATTTTCAAAACCACCCCAATTAAACACAAAACTAAATACAACTCTACTAAAACACACGCTTGCTTGGAACAGTGTGGACGCAGACGCAATGTAGAGACGCTGGACGCGCTCTCTGGTCGCCAGTCGCAGTCGCCTCGAAGGAACTCTGGTCACATAATAAACTATGGAAACCAGTCCGGTCGCTGGTCACAGACGCGAGACACGCTGAGGGAATCATACCTTTAGGAAACCCCTTTTACGGGTGTAGGCAATTGTGCACATTGATATATTCAAGAGAGCTGTGTGCTGGACTAGATTAAATGGGCCTTTGCTGCCGTTTGAGTTCTGTCATATTTATATTATATTTTTGTTTGTATATTCATGTAGTTGAAATTTAGGTTACTAAAATTTTTCCCAGATAGAAGTTTAGGTTTTCATGATTGGATGTCTATACACAAAAAAAAAATTGGTTGTATTGGAATGATGAACATACATACATACCTGATCACGCTCTTCCCTTGCGAGGTAAGCAAGAAACTGTGCATATAGCTTTAAAAAATAACAGCTCCGTACTCAATCCATCCTCACAAACTTTCTCCACACTTCCATATTCTTGTACACTCCCTTCGCGTCAACAACATCCATACACCGAGTCGTACATACAACATTACTCTTAAAACTCTTCATGTTTATCTTTTTCACACATTCGTCTACCACATTTAGCCATATCTTACATGGTCCACCCCTTCATTCTGATTCAAACACTCCACATATATATTTTTACTTCGTCACTCGATCCACAGTCATCCTCTCAACATGCCGAAACCAATATAAGACGCCTCTCTTACATTGACAAATTGAATTCCCTTTCAAACAGCACTCCTCCAGCGATGTAAGCTATACGTGTATATATATACATATATATGCTAATTATTTACTAGGCCATGGGTTATAGGTCCATCACTTGTGAAATTGGCTTGGGTCTTCTTACCCAGTGAGTTCATGGCGATACCCACATCCCATCAAATAAGATGGTGACTAACTATGGATTCATACGTTCACCAAAAAACAAGTGCTTAAAAGAAAGGTGGTCAAGTGATGAGCTCTAAGACAATCACAAGACTTCCACCTCATTAGCGCGAGCTGTTCTGCCGAAGTTCATACTCATCTCTACTTTGTCCGCGCTGCCCGAGTTGTTCGACACGGGAGAACCAATCAAGTCTCAGAACCAATCATCTAAAATCAGTGCGAATGTGCATATGACAGCGCATGCGCTGTAGAGCTAACAGCAGACAGACAGTCTTGTTGTCCTTTATGAGTAAATTTGAAATAACCCGTTAATGTAAAGAGTGTTTTTCGATGTATTGGTTTGTGCCATGACACAGTGTTATAATTCGTAAACATCCATCGGGAGAATAATGAAAAATATTTGTTTATCCACTAGAAAATAAATTATGCTAGTAATCAGCTGTTTCAAATTAGCGTTGCAATGCATCAAAGCATACAGCGTGTGAAATTGATATAATAATTTCCCGTTTGTAATGTTTTCATCTTGCACGGGTGGGACTGGTTCAAACCAAGAATGTTCCCAAATGATTGTATTGTTTGTACATTGGCATTCCTTGGGTATTGTAAGAATCCTCCCACAGGTGGTCGTCTACGAACTTGTCTTTCGAGAACCCCCTGTTGCTGTGTGCCGGGGTGCAGGCTGTGGTGAGAGGAGGGGCCTTAAGGCTTCCGTGTGAATGTTATTTCATATTTTGGACAGGGGTGATAAAATTATGGAAGACACTGGACGTGTGGTCCAGGAGAATAAATAAATCAATAAATTAAATCATGTATTAAATTCTGTTGTAACAATGTGCATTTAATTATCATAATTCAAATTAATAATAACTAAATTTGACTATAAAGACGAATATAACCACTATACGAAATAACATTATAACAAATTGCTGCGCTACTCAAGCAGATTCTGCTTTCTATTTTCGGCGAACGTGTGAATCAAGCTTCAGGGTAGCCCATTTTTACCGGAATGCTCTATCTGACATGGTTACTGATGCAAGATGGACTGCTTATTTTCGTACACACAAGTTTGTCAGAAATCCTAAACTTTTTTTTTGTGCTGGGTGTGACTAAGTTCGACCAATACATACTAAGTCCATGAGAACTGTTGATTGAAGGCCGAGGTTTGGCACGTTTAGTGATGCGTTTCTCAGGTTTAGATACAGATATATGTACGGGGACGAATGTGAACGCTGACCAGATGTAATCCCGTTAATTACAGTGAGACTTGAATCCACCATCCCCAATTTAAAGTTTTCCTTTGATATACGTCTACACTTTTTTTCCCTTTGAAAGCAATTATTTGTGTCCTTGAAACATGACATGACTCTGTATTCCCATTGGCGTGCGTGATGTTTAGCTACTAATTACCTCAATATTCGCATGGGGAGTAAATATTGTAATCTCCGTCTCATTCAATAGAAATATTATGCGTTTGTTTACTACAGGTTTTAATTTAATGTTTAGCTACTACCTGTCTGAAGATTCGTTTGGGGAAGTATCATTCAATTTAAATATATTTTGTTATTAGCTGTTTACAAAATATCCGGCTGTTTTTATTTTAGGGAGTGGTGCTGTATCTGCCAGGTTATCATGACTGTTGTCCACTATTAATTTTAAGTGAACTATCTTTAACTAGACGAGTGTTGGTTCACGAAGTAATAAAACCAAGTAGCGTCCAATGTCATCAAGTTTCCTCCTTGACGCCATGTCGTTATTTGTTATCAGTCCTGACCCGTCCCAGCTCTGATTTGCCACTAACCGGACAAATTGTGGCAATGTCTTTGTGGGGGGGGAAAATCCCCAGTTACAGCATATAATAGACACCGTTACAGTAACATTTTATTTGGGCTGTGCAATTTAAACTCCCCATTTCCAAAGCTCAATTTAAAAAATTATGGTTCTTTATAACATTTGAATTGTTTATTTTATAAAATAATCTTTTTAGTAAATGTTGTTTAATTTTAAGATCCCTACAACTTCGCGCCTATGAGTTATTTCGTATCTAAAATAGTAGCAAAGATGTGATCCAAATTGGGAAATTTTCGCTTTTGTATTAACAGCCTCGATGTCATTTTAATACGAAAATGAGATGCGCCATTTGACTTGTAATGTTGGACAGTGTATAGATATACTAGTTTCAATCAAAATGATTTAAAGCCAAGTTTAAGAAAATCACTTATTTCTTCCCCTCTTAAGTAACTAATCCTTAATTTTAGGGATTGATGTATAAATACAAAAAAAAACCTCTGGAGCAATTTGCGTAAGATTAGATACCAAGTATCAGCCCAACCAGTAGGATTACAGACACACAGAAAGATCACATGGAAGGAACTAAAGTCTGTTCATGATAGGTTTTTAGCTGGATGACAGTCCAAAAATTAAATGTTTAGGTTTTGGGTTGCCAACACTCGTAGAAGATCACTGTTTTGTTATATATGTTAAGTTTTTAGTTACATGTTATATTTTACATCTAAAATAACGTAAATTATAAGTTTTCTTACACTGTTTCATAACTTTTAATAATTTCTTTTTACCCAATCTGAAACAATATTTTAACATAATTATTAAAAGTACTTATTCTCCGTTTTGGAATGTAATCTATGATGTGTAATATAGTGCATACATTAATACCTTTTAATACAGGCATCGTATTTAATGAAAAAGGGAAAACGCTTGTCAGTTTTTATATATAATACATTATTTTATGATTATTTTATTGTATTTAGAAATATTTAACTGAATAAAATATTTTTATCCACTGCGTGGGTGCATCATTGTAAATAACTTGTTTCCATCACGTTCAATCACATGGTTTAAATTCGTCGGTCGCCATTTTGAAGCTATGTTAGTTAGACCTTTTGTGGAAGTGATGTGAATAATTTTTTTAAATGGAACAAAATGATAAATAAGCTTTGTGCTCGATCTCAAATAAATATATAATATAATATTGGCCTAAATTACTGTGGTTAACTATCACATTCATACATTACCATACGTTTTCATTACAGTTATCCAAAGTGACAGATGTCAGCTGTTAGCGTAGGGATATATTTGGGATTATTTCTAGTAAATTTTTGAACTGTCATCCAAGTAAACTAAGGCAGTGAATGTATTATATCTTTTTGGGTTTAGGGTTCATGAAACGTCAACATTCTCATATTCGATATTATTGATGATCGCAATAGAAAGTAAAGATTAGCTTTAAAATCATATCTAAATTAATAACTAACCGAATAACCACAACCAATACCTCGACTCTCGGAGTCAGACCAAACAGTAATTATTCTTGTCCAGTACTATACCACGTGTGATTACATCTATTTATTCCTAGTGTTTTATCTGTTTTTAAAGAGGTACCTTTTTGATTACTATTGAATGTAAGAGAGACTAGGAGAGTGGAGGCCATGGGAATGGAGTTTTTGAGTATCATGTTAGCTCTCACGAGGAGAAACAAGATTAGGAATGAAGTTATCCGGGGAAGAGTTGGGGTACAAAAGATAGTAGAGGAAGCAAGGGTGAGATGGTTTGGGCATGTAGTGAGGATGTTGGAGTACATGAGATAGTAGAGGAAGCAAGACTGAGATGGTGTGGACATGTAATGAGGATGTTGGAGTACATGAGATAGTAGAGGAAGCAAGACTGAGATGGTATGGACATGTAATGAGGATGTTGGAGTACATGAGATAGTAGAGGAAGCAAGACTGAGATGGTATGGACATGTAATGAGGATGTTGGAGTACATGAGATAGTAGAGGAAGCAAGACTGAGATGGTATGGACATGTAATGAGGATGTTGGAGTACATGAGATAGTAGAGGAAGCAAGACTGAGATGGTATGGACATGTAATGAGGATGTTGGAGTACATGAGATAGTAGAGGAAGCAAGACTGAGATGGTATGGACATGTAATGAGGATGTTGGAGTACATGAGATAGTAGAGGAAGCAAGACTGAGATGGTATGGACATGTAATGAGGATGTTGGAGTACATGAGATAGTAGAGGAAGCAAGACTGAGATGGTATGGACATGTAATGAGGATGTTGGAGTACATGAGATAGTAGAGGAAGCAAGACTGAGATGGTATGGACATGTAATGAGGATGTTGGAGTACATGAGATAGTAGAGGAAGCAAGACTGAGATGGTATGGACATGTAATGAGGATGTTGGAGTACATGAGATAGTAGAGGAAGCAAGACTGAGATGGTATGGACATGTAATGAGGATGTTGGAGTACATGAGATAGTAGAGGAAGCAAGACTGAGATGGTATGGACATGTAATGAGGATGTTGGAGTACATGAGATAGTAGAGGAAGCAAGACTGAGATGGTATGGACATGTAATGAGGATGTTGGAGTACATGAGATAGTAGAGGAAGCAAGACTGAGATGGTATGGACATGTAATGAGGATGTTGGAGTACATGAGATAGTAGAGGAAGCAAGACTGAGATGGTATGGACATGTAATGAGGATGTTGGAGTACATGAGATAGTAGAGGAAGCAAGACTGAGATGGTATGGACATGTAATGAGGATGTTGGAGTACATGAGATAGTAGAGGAAGCAAGACTGAGATGGTATGGACATGTAATGAGGATGTTGGAGTACATGAGATAGTAGAGGAAGCAAGACTGAGATGGTATGGACATGTAATGAGGATGTTGGAGTACATGAGATAGTAGAGGAAGCAAGACTGAGATGGTATGGACATGTAATGAGGATGTTGGAGTACATGAGATAGTAGAGGAAGCAAGACTGAGATGGTATGGACATGTAATGAGGATGTTGGAGTACATGAGATAGTAGAGGAAGCAAGACTGAGATGGTATGGACATGTAATGAGGATGTTGGAGTACATGAGATAGTAGAGGAAGCAAGACTGAGATGGTATGGACATGTAATGAGGATGTTGGAGTACATGAGATAGTAGAGGAAGCAAGACTGAGATGGTATGGACATGTAATGAGGATGTTGGAGTACATGAGATAGTAGAGGAAGCAAGACTGAGATGGTATGGACATGTAATGAGGATGTTGGAGTACATGAGATAGTAGAGGAAGCAAGACTGAGATGGTATGGTCATGTAATGAGGATGTTGGAGTACATGAGATAGTAGAGGAAGCAAGACTGAGATGGTATGGTCATGTAATGAGGATGTTGGAGTACATGAGATAGTAGAGGAAGCAAGGGTGAGATGGTATGGACATGTAGTGAGGATGTTGGAGTACATGAGATATTAGAGGAAGCAAGGGTGAGATGGTATGGGCATGTAGTGAGGATGTTGGAGTACATGAGATAGTAGAGGAAGCGAGGGTGAGATGGTATGGGCATGTAGTGAGGATGGAGCTGGAGAGAATGCTAAAGAAAATGATGAAAATTAAGTATGTGGTAGAAATACTGCGGGGGGACCAAGAAAGAGATGGGAGGAGTATATAGCAGAAATTGTTCAAGTGAGAGGAGAAGACCGGAAGCTATTAAATGAGGAAGAATAGTAGAAATATAGAGGAATATGGAGGCATTTGACTAAACTGATCCAGTCACAGGCTGGAAAGAGATTAGTATGATGATGATGATGTCTGAGAAGAATTAAAGATCAACTTCAAATAAATATGTATATTACTTACGTGATCGACGGAAAATGGCGGCTAAAGCAACAAGTTGCTGACCTATTGGTAGGTTTCACTCTTGCTATAAAATGTAGTATCGACGACGGAGAAATAATTGCTCGAATTCTTGTTGGATACACGGAGATTGTTTTATCCTATGATTTTCTCTTCCCTCTCTACGCAAATACGAATATATTTTAATTAAATTCATTTGAGGTATTTACCATGCACTGTATGAACCGCCTGATTATATCAGTACATGATTTATTTACAAACTTAAACCTTGAATAGACACAACACCCAGCCCCCCGGCCGTTAATTCATCACTGTGAAAAAAGAAACCCACATTTTAGCTACAATACATTTTTCGGTCAATCCAGGAATCGAACCTGGGTCACATAACTCAGAAGATAGACACGTTACCGACTAAGCTGAGGGGTCAGATGATATACAGGTGCACTTAATCTAAAATAAACCTCTCTCATCCCTAACACATTAGCGTTATTAGTACATAAGTGTATAACACGAACGGGTAGTAAGACGTGGGGGCAAAAAAAAAAGTTTGCTGATGTTCTACTAAAATTATATTATCATTTATATGGTCAAAATGAATGATTTTTTACTAAATTATTAGTAGGCCCTACTATTTTATTTTCTATGAAAATTGACAGCTATATAGAGGAATTGCGGGTAATATGGAATAGCATTTACTTTTTCAATAATATCAAAGCGTATTTTCATATTTTACAATCGAGTTCCATGGTAAACTTATAATTAATATGTTTTAAACCATTTTTAGTGTTTAAAGCAAAATTTTTAATTTTTAATGTCCTGTGGGAGCACTTAAAATAAATTTGCAACAACTGAGGGCAATATGGAATAGGGAGGGCCATATGGAATACTACACATTTTATAAAAAATATTTACTAAAATTAACAAATGTTTCATAAGTAAAAAAGTAAAAAACACGAAAATATTATGTGTAAAACAATAAAATAATAATAGCAAATTATTGAAATAATACATTATAATAAAAAATAACTATTTAATAAATCAATTTTAATAATGAATTATTAAAATATAATAGACTAAAAAATGGTAATAGGTTACATTGTTCTCATAATAGATTCCTTAGGTGTTAGGAAAAATGTTTAATCTTACGTTGACAAAATAAATCACTTGCCAAATACTTGAAAAATGTGCGGGCATTATGGAATAGTAATATTCCTTACTGGCCGACTCGCCATTTTGGAAAATAATATTTTTTGTTAGGTTATAGTAAAATTACTGTGAGACAAGGCTTTAACTTAAGGATAAGCATGAGTGAGCCTTAACCTAATGACTTGATTATAATCAATAAGAACAGTAGAGTAAATTATACAGCATGATAAACACTAGCCTGCAAAATTTTTAGTGACAGCCAAAACAAACAATCGTCTCTCACAAAAAAAATCAGTTGATCTGTCAAAGTGAGGGCGTCACTAGCTGTTCGAAATTGTTTTCTGTAATAGTTGAGATAGTTAACGATAGATTGTGACACTTAACATATGAGAAACAATGGTATTCCGTATTGCCCGACTATTCCATAATAGCCGCATCTCTTCTACCACATTATTTAAAGTATGAATAACTTTTAAAACGGGCAGAATTTGACTTCTATATTTATTGTAGTGTATAGTCCAATATTTATAGGAAGAGCTTTATCTGACAACTATACAAGTAACTAGGTCTACTTTCACGGCGGGCCATGTTATCTGTAGCTGTCACTTTTGATAGGTAGGGGGTAAATTATAAATATTTATAATACAACCCAAATTAAATAGTAAATTACTATCAATTTTGATTCCATGAAATATATATTTGTATTTAATTGAAGGTTTTTCTGATCAAAATTGAACTTAATTGACCCTATTGCTTGGAGACGCTTTATAAGGTGATTTAGACCATTCTTCACCTATGTCTGACGAATAGTATTTTTTTTATCACTACGTATTACTACCCGTTCGGGTTATACGCCTATGTACAAAATGTCGCTTATGGTTTTAGGGATTAGTAAGATTATATTTAGAGGAAATGCACCAGAATTTTCGTGAAGAGAGAGAGAGAGTAGAAAACCATCCTCAGTACACTCAACCATTGATCTCTATGATATAACTGGATGGACATACACATGCACATTCCAAGGACAAAAGCGTGACGCTCAAGTGTATCGTCTGCTACACTGAGGGGGGGGACAGATTTAACGGTTTCTTTACATGTTCTTATGCGAAAACATGTCTCTGATGAATAAAAGTGTTATTGTTTGAAAATAGTGAAGTATTATGCCACACTTTCCTGAAGAAACATTTACATTAAAGGATATACAATCCAGTTTTACAGGTAAGACTGTACAAATACGAATAAAACCTTAGATATTTCAATTTTTATGTAGTTATCATCAATGTTGTTTACAGTCTGACACGACTACACTTATATTTAAAGTTGGTTATTAGCTTGTATATTAGTTTCAGAAACCATATTATATTGAAAGTTCGATAAATATAATGAACAAGGTATCTTAAAACTTGATTACATTTGTTTGAATGACACACCTTGTTTAGAAGTCTTACGTTCAAATGATAATTTAGGTTATTGGCTTGTAGGAAGTACAGTATCTACTAAACCCTGATTTTAGTAATAATCCCAATCTGTAAGGCTTTTATTTCGTATCAGAATACTATCATATATATAATATTTTGGTAGGATGAACGGCAATTTAGAACATAAGTAGAAATTTCCTTCTGGAAGGTCTTTTATCCTAACTAAACACAACTATAGGGTAGGATTATGGTACGAAATAAAGCCTTACAAGTAAGCTTCCTTCAAAAATCATCGTACATATTAGGCTACATCAACTTATTTAAAGAAAAAAACTAATCCGTTTTGAACTTTTTCATGCTCTTCAAAGCTTTAACTAACTTATTTATTTAATTTAACCACTCACACATTGATGTATCTCATATATTAAATCAAATTAATGGATTATGTCAAAATGCCACATTGCCTTGTATGGGTAAAAGAGAGAAAGAGATACCCGAAAGTTTCTTTCTCTCTTACACAATGATGTGCAGACGACAGCTCGAAAATTTCAGCCACAGATGTCCATCCAGTTATATTATAGAGATCAATGCACTCAACTAAGATTCTAACCTCAATTTCCCTGTCATTGGAAGTACAGTCTATTACGAGGGAAGCGCGTTAGACCACGCGGCCACCGAAGCTAGTGAGAGTAATATTTAATACTGTAATATCATTTAATCTCTGATTGTAAGCCTACTCATTTTTTTGAAGGTCAGTTTGAAATCCGTAATACAGTGTTGCTGACCACAAACTAACACACTACAAACATATGACCCTCCCCCACACGCTTACCTCATTACCCCCACACGCTCTCCAAACACATCACACCTTACTCTAGGCGGAGATGAGTAGTAACCATGTGACTATGATTTATGAGGCAGGGGGGGAGAAGTTGGGGCAAATTAGGAGGGGGAGGGGGGGCGCTAAAATACGGCAAACCTAATTCAGAGAGAGAGTTAGGGCCCTCAATCAGTCATGTAGGAGAGGAACGAGTATTTAAAGGGTGAGTTTCAGGAGATGAACTTGAGTTTCAAATTTTGTTGAATATTTATTTGAGGTAGATTAAAAAACTGACAGTACAGGTAAGTTTATAATATATTATAATTTAATAAGGTTTATGATTGGTCTTAAAATCTCAGTCCTTTAAATGATAATATAGTGCAATCATTGATGGATCAATACGACACACTAGCTCGGTTGATAGCGTGTCTATATACTAAGTTAAGGGTCCTGGATTCGATTCCCAGCATGGACGAAAAATGTATCATTGGTTAAAGGTGGGTTTACCCGTTCACAGTGATGAATTACCGGCTGGAGACTGGTTGTTGTGCCTGCCCTAGTCTTAAGTTAGATTCTAAGGTATATGAAGCTACGACAGGCCTGGAAAGCTGGTAATGGAAAATATATGACTTAAAAAAAATATCTAGTTCACAGGATGGAAACAGTTATGGATGTAAAGTAAATAATATGAGGAAGTGTACCCTCATTTGCGTGGAAAACTGTTTTGTAAAAATCACCCTCAACACACCCGACTGAGATTCGAACCTTGATCTCCCCATCTTCGGCGGTTTTATCTACTGCGAGAGTGGTGGCTTAGAAAACATTTATTATTGATCATTGATTGACGTATATGAAGAATAATAGGAGTGTCGCATATTTACAGACAAATACATTTTTGAAAGCGTTATCAACGAGAAAAAGATTGAGGGAAGGGAAGTAGGAATGTAATTAGAAGAAGAGCCAGTCGATATCCCGACAGATCAGGAAATTCTACCAAATTCTGAAACTGTAATTGGATGGTTAGAGGCATGGCGAGATGGTAAGCAGGTAAAAGTTGTTGTAGCTAATTTATAAAAAAGAACATTATCATAAAAAATAAGATTCTACCCATAAAAAATCTTTTAAAAAATTACTGACTTTTCAAGAAGGTGGTTAAATAAATTTGTGATTTTATGGTGACTTATTGTATTGTTTTATGTGAAAATGAAAGAATTTTCGAAAACCATGTTTTTATCTACAGTATTTTTCTAAGTACAGTATAGGCCTATATTAAACTATTAATTTCATCAGTCACTTTCCCTGTAAGCTGCTTGTGTTTGCGGTCGTCCAATTTTTTTTTAAGAACCTCGTCTTACTTCCCATTAGGTTTATACGCTTATGTACTAATTACGCTAAGGGTTTTAAGGATTAGAGAGGTTATATTATATGAAATGTACCCGCATTTGTGTGGAAGGAGAGTGGAAAATCATTTTAAATAACTAAGTACACCCGACCTAGAATCAAGGCTTGATTTCCACGTCATCGGCAGTCTGGTCTACTACGAGAGTAGCGCGTTAGACCAAGCTGTCACTGAAGTGGGTTGGTTGTTCAGTTTATTGTGCTTAGTATTGTAATAATAAAAGTGTTTTTACTCTGTTACAGGGGTTTTCAGTTCTAAGTGCCAAAGTTTCTGTCGCTTGTTGTCTCGCAATACTGTACTGACAATACTAGGATTGAACACTTATAATATTATTTATCCTTTGGCGTCCATAGTGTCTCATTGCTGATGGGCGAAAGCGAACACACCAGAAAAAGTTCGAAAACCCCGCAATAGTGCTCTCATCCTTACCTACTAGAATAGTCATTTGTCTGCTCAAGGCAAATTTGTATAAAAATGTAATATATTTCTTCACGTACAAAGCAAAGTTTGTTTGTAAACTAACCAAATACGTATTTATTTAATTATGTAATTTATGAATATGTATTTGTAATTTTTTTTTCTCTTGAAATAATTCTATATTTTTCTTGATCTGGCAGGCCGCAAAAAATCTTGCGAAGGACCACGGGCTGAAACTTTTGCTCTATTAGATAGTCCATATTTTAGAAAAAATAATAATAATCTGTTATAGCGCAGTTTTCTTATAACGTGGGTCAAATCAATACCCCACAAAACCATTTATTACCAGGGTGGGGTGTATTTATCTACAAGACAACGCTGATTTCCGGTATATTCTTTCCACTTCTCACTGAACTGCCAAACGATTGAAGACATAATTTGGCAATCCATCTAGTTTATCTCTTATTAGATTTTGCGTCTTCGAAAAAAAATTAATAATATTTATAAATTAAACATTTCAATACAATAACTGATCCTTTTTTATTCTCCTTTATTAATCACTCGTTCACTATACCAATTATTCAAGTACTACTCACGAACATTTATCTAAGTGAATGGGTTATAAGACCACACCTGCCAGTAACTTCTAAAGAAATGGGGCCAGAGATGGCATCTTGGTTTGTTCAAGTCTTTCAACAGGCTTCTAGAAGCCCCTTCTTCGCATTATTCTTCTAACAGACTAAATTATAAGCATCTTGGTAAGTACTGGGAATTAAATAAATGAGAGCTAACATAGTTTAACGACATTGTCCACAATTCATGCCCCACGTTGGGCACTATATTTGCAATGTTATGGTCCACGTTTAAATGCCCAGTGGAGGGTGACATATTGGTTGTGACATGGACTCACTACAGGCGGGGATTGCTCATTATAGAATTTGGCCCTACACTTGCGTATTTATATCATTTTGATTAAGTTGATGTGACTTAATATTAGGCTATAATTGAAATCAATTATTCAAATTTAATGAATTATTTATTCAGTATCATTGCTAGATTGAACAGGGTGAATATGCGATCAGATATCACACGTGCTGCTATTTCCCTTCCAAGGGAATTGGAATGATTAAAATGGGATTGGATCAATATTGATACAATCTAGTGACTGGCATGGAATTATTACGGTCCCTTTTTTAGATTAGGTGACTAATAATAAAATAAAGTTTTCTCTCGACGAACGCAAGTCCTGACTGCTTGGTGACTACTAAGTGAATGCCGTCATCTCCGCTTGCCATCAGGGTTATTTACGAAGACTTGTCTTCTAGAATGTTTGAGTAACGGGATGCCGTCGTCCCTCGTCTTTACCCCTCCTTCCCTTGGAGAAGATTTTACCTAGGTGTCTGATAGAAAGAGACAAACGATGCTGTAACAAGTAGTTATCTTTGAGAAATTAACTGTAAATTAAATACCATTGGAATACTATTATTTTAGATTAGATCTGATTATCTCTAATTATTGGTCAAGAGGAATGTGTAAAATATAATTGTTACAGTAGCAAAAGAGCTAAGGAGATAGAAAATTATTTTAATAAAATAAAAATGAAAATATTTAGATGGATAGAATTATATACTATAAAATAAAAAATCCACTCGGACATGACAATAATAATTCAAATTTGATCTTCTGAACGTTCTATCGTCCCTTTCTCTACTCGGGTGTACATAATTTGATATATTACCAATAATTCTATATATATATTTTTTGTAAAAAAATGAGATAAATAGATTGTAGGTTATTCGTGCAAGGTAGCTGGAAGTAATGTCTTTGACAATTTCTCGTTGGTCTTTCTTTATCGGTATTCGTTTAGTCAGCGAGCACGGGTCAACTCAGAGTCCAAGAAGACGACGAGCGAATTAGGGACGAAATACCCCGTCCTTCTCCTCAACCCATTTCTATCCCTCAGACCTTGGAACATTTTCCGAGCGTTAAAAAGAGGGGGGTTCGTGAGTTAGAAATAGAAGAGTTTCGGTGGAAAAGACTACTATTTGCCTATTTTTGTTTGTTTTATGATTTTGTATCCGTTATTAATGAATTAGTGATTCAGTCACACAAATAATTAGTTCCTTCGATTTAATTTCACAACTCTTTGCTTCGGTGGCCGCATGGTCTATGGTGTAACACTCGCAATATACTAAACTGATGATGATGGTGATATTGGGGCTAGATCCCGGTCAGATGTACTGATGGTGTTTATTTCTTTTTTAAAATAGTCTCCTACAATCTACGCAAATGCGTTCTCTATATTCTACCTTCCGTATCCGCCACCCATTATCGTAATTAATACATAATCGTACAGCCCGAATGGGTAGTAAGACGTGGTGTTTACAAAAAATATATATATCTCAATTTCACGAGTAGTTTTTTGCCATCGCTTAGATTTGAATTATTTCTGGCTCACCAACAATCTACATGAAATATGTTGTTGTCTTACCTCAGGACCCGACGTTCGTGGGTTCAAACCCAACTGAGGTATACGGATTTTTCTTGAGCAATACAAATCTGTAGCACAACTTCCTTCGGAGGGGAAGTACATCCCTTTTGTCTCATGTCGATTGTGGATTCTAAAAGAACCCTGGAGGGTATGTATAAATATATTTCTCGGCAAAACTGTCAGATTGAAAATTAATATACACTTGATAAATTGTCAACGTTCAAATGTATGCACTTTTAGTAGAAATCTACCTTATCAACATAATACTCATGACTTGCTTAGAGGGTCGGTTTTGGTTTGAGAGTGGGGTGTTGGGGTTGGTGGGGGGAGGAGGGGTTCGCGGTTTGTTGGATGCCTGGAGCTGGAAAATTGGCCGCCACGTTTCTTACTGCGGAGCCATCGTGGAGAGTGAAATTGACTTGAGTTTAAAACTCTTTGGAAGAGTTGTGGAAATTATTTGTGAGTAATGAGGAGGTAACTTTTGAAAAATTGTGTGGGGAAGAAAGATATTTTTATGAGTTTCAAGTTTTTTCAAAAATTGTTCCAAAGATTTTGTTTAAAATTAATATACTTTCTAGGGAGCGATTGACCTCCCAAATTGTACTGTATACTTTTTTTTGTGAAAATTCGTTAAGGAATAGTTTGTTAACTAATGATTTTAGAAAATTCGAAATATTTGGAAAATTACTAATGGTTTGTTTAAATTGTAAATCTGGGTAGTGTTTGACATGAAAATACAACTGCTTGCTTTTGGGTGAAAATTTGCTTGAAATGGTAGCTTACTGAGACTGTTTTTTTAATTTTAATATTTAGAAAAAAAATTGTTCGAGCGATTGGTTCAAAATTGGTATGTATTACGTTTTATACACTATAAATGTCATGTTTGTTTTTATAAAAAGATTATTTTTATACTTCTTTACTGATTCCTTGTTTTTGCAAGATTTGAGTTTTTTGAAAATATTTATTAATGTTTTTGATCAAAACTAGCGTCAGGGGACTATTTTTACATTCAAAAATGATGTATATTTATTTCCCCAAAATTAATTAATCCAAGGGAAGTTTACTTGATACAAATGATGGAAACTGTGAATTCTATTTCGATATTTGCTTTAAATATTGAGCTTAAATTATGTTTCTTGGAATAATTTTAAATGATAATTTAGACAAATTTTCAATTTATACAAAATAAATTAAAATAATTTAAAGTAATAAGTAATATAACTTTTTTGAAATTTGTAATTTGTTAAAAAAATATCTGAACAATTTTTTTAATAATTATAATACATCAAGAGTGTTTATTGTGATTACAAATTTATTTTGTTTGTTTAAATGAGGAAAACGTAGGGTTAGTTTACTAAAAAACTATTTTTGAAGTTTTTTTCGAAACTTTAATACTCAAAATGATAATGTTTGTGCGATTGTATTATTCGTGTGATTGTGTCGTACTATTCACTTGTTATTGCATGATTATATATTTGTTTGTATATATAAGAATTCATAGCCTATAATGAGACTGTATTTAAAGATATGTTTTAGAAGTAAAATCATATGTGGAATGTGTTTGTCAGTATATTTTGTACAACATTTTTTTTTTTTTGAAAATGTAGAAATTTTATTCTACTCCTTAATGCGTTAGGAAGTTGACTGATTTTGGAAATGTTTTGATTTAATTCTTTTTAAAATGGCGATAACAATTTGGCTCAAAATTTATATATAATCGATGATTCTTATAATTAACAAAATAATGTTTGTTTTTCTCAGAAAAAACTTACTAAGAAGTAGTATAATGACAACAATTTTTTAGAAAATGTCACAAAATATAAAATACAATGTAAGAAAGTAGACCTACCTAAGATTGTGTCGTGCCATTTATTTGTTTAAGTTTCTATGTGGCTGGTTGTTGTAACAAATCCTTCAAATTGGTCGTGCGGGTAGGTGAGGGTTGCGGGCGACCCAGGGGTAGATCTTTAGGAAAGAAGGGTGATCACGAAAGGAAATAGGGGAGAAGGGTGGTGGATGAAGAAGTTAGAATCAGCGACTTTGGACAAAGAAAAGAGATCAGCAGAGGAAGACGATGGTTTATCGCTGTAGTCTTTTTGTGTGTGTTGTTCTTTTAGTTTCGTAGAGACGTGGTGTTTTTTATCCCACCCAAAAGCTCTGCACTAAGGTTTAGAAACTAAATGTAGAACTAGTAAACAAATATATATATATATATATATATATTTGCAATAAGATTGTTCGAATAGTAATATCTAAAATCAAACTCCAATCCTCCGGTCAGTTTACATCTTCTCTGCAAGCGAATGTCAGTATATTCCATGAATATTAGCCTCCTATAACGTTAAATAATAGAACTAGCATAGTAAGATCTCCTTTTAACTTGACAAATTGAAATTTAATCAGTCCGATTTGACAAGAAAATTCTTTTAAATTAGGCCCCACAGACTGTGGGCCACAGTGTATCAACATGGTTTTTCAAATTGGTTATTCATTTCAAAAATAGCAGCCGTTCAAAAGATTTTTATTTAATAGATCCGCCCAAGGGATTTAAAATTTTTTTAAGCAATCCAACGAATATTTAGGGTGATTTTTTTTTTAGCAAAATTGAAAAATATTGTGAAACAGAAGTCTTTAACCACGTGAAAATGTTTATTTTCTTCGAATAGAGTATATTATTGAATGTATAAATTATATATTTTATGTCAAGCTTGAAGACAAGGTTTATGTTCACAGAAATACTAGTAAGAATGTAGTAACGATAATAACATGGAGGGAGGTCTACTGTTCACAGAACTACTAGTAAGACTGTAGTAACGATAATAACATGGAGGGAGGTCTACTGTTCACAGAACTACTAGTAAGACTGTAGTAATGATAATAACATGGAGGGAGGTCTACTGTTCATAGAACTACTAGTAAGACTATAGTAACGACAATAACATGAAGGCAGTGAGGCAAGTTCCGCCACTGAGAAGTTGTGGCTTTAATTCCAGCCATGTGCTCTTAGATCTTTATTTCCTTAATTGGTCCTCCATTTTCCTTTGCGAGAGCAGGGACACATTTATAATAAAATCTATATTTCTAATTCCATCCCTATTAGAGTAGATACAAAGATATTCCGGAACAATAATTAAACGTGAAGCAAACTATAAGAGTACAATATTTTATTTTATGTTATCGATTGTGTTGTTTTAGTTTGTGCGCTGTAAAACACCTTCTAAATGCTGCTAGCACATCTATCTATTGAGTTTAAGTATCCCTTGTTCGAATTCAACTACGGCAGAAAATTTAATCTTTTATAGATTTTATGAATCTACTTTCTAACGATGTCTATATACCATTTCTTATTCCCCATTCGAGGTATCCACATATTTACTCAAGTGAGGGATAAGTACTACACAATTTGGAATAAGTGCACCAGAATTTTCATGAAAAAAGATAATCCCTTTGGCCGTGAGCCCAGAGTTCTTATTTTAATGTAAATAATGAATGGAAAAGGGTTGGGGAGGCGAAGGGATTGGTCTGTCGTTTAACTAAGCTCTCGCAGTAAACTAGACTCTTATTGACGGGGGGGATATTGGGGTTTGATACCAGTCAGGTATACTGAGGGTGGTTTTACCTAAATGGTTCTCCACTCTTCCTCCACGTATATTGTGGTAATATTCCTCTAAATTCAGCATTCCTCATCTTTAACACATTATAATAATTTGTACATAAGATGTATTTACCCCAAACGGTTATTAAAACGCGGTGGTAAAAAAAAAAGAGTTAGTTTGAAGGTCACGTGTTAATATAATATTTTCCTTTGTGCAATTTCAACCGATACGGTGGTTGAATGGTTTAATACGTCACTCTTGCAATAGACTAGACTGCCGATGACGGGGAGATTGGAGTTTGAATTTTGGTCGGATGTACTAAAGTTGGTTAGTAATAAGTGTTTTCTTACGCTTCATGCGCAAAAAGTCTGATACATTTCTTCAAATCTAACCTACCTCATCCTTAGCACATTAGCCTAATAAATACACATAACTACAACCCTAATGTGTAATGAGACGGGATGCTAAAAAAATTAAAACTTTTCTACTATTCATTAGAGACATCCATGTATCTACACTAATGAGTGAGTTATGAGGAAGATGGAATATATAAAGAATTTACATGCATTTTCGTGGTGGTTATCAAGTAACCATTTTTGGCATACTTTCTAATAATACTCGACTGGGATTTTAACCCTCAATCTGGAAAATCGGTTGGGTATTCTGATGGCTTTTTAAAAAAAAATTGTTTTCCACCCTCTGCTTTCCTAAAATGTTGGTACACTTACTTTAAATATAAGCCTTTTAATCTCTAAAACCAGTAGCGTAATTAGTACATAAGGGATGAATGGGTAGTAAGACGCGGCGTTAAAAAAAAGTTCATCTAGACGTTTAGTCTGCTTGTCTACTGATGTAGGTAATTAATTAATAAAACCTGTTTTTAAAGTAATAAAAAAAATACTGTGCTACCAGATATGTGAAGTTTACCTATTAATTTATAATCTAATAAATTGTTTATCTGGATATTATTACATTGTTTTTCTCTTAACAAGTTTAAAAACTTGAATAAAATTTTATAAAAACCTACATCAAAGAGTGAAACTTTTATCATACATTTGACTCGTGTTTTTTTTAATTCAACTTCCCCCCCATTCTGCATTTCTTTTTTCACTTTTTACCACATGACCCCGAAAAAGATGGGAAGCCCTGTCCATAAAAGTTCCATTCTTAGTAAGTTTTAGAAGAATTTTATTTCTATCATAGCTTTTTTTTTTATCGAGACTTCAGTTTCTCGTTCTTTTTTCCATTTTGTCGTTTTAGAAGTTTTGAGGGAAGGTTTGCCTTCAATTTTTTTTTTTTTTTCCATACCCAAGCATCGATGAAAATCCAATCGTCTGCGTTTCTTAGTCTAGATTCAGGTTTTTGCTATGACGTTCAAAAGACTGACCAAATAACGAGATTATAGTGATATCAGGAAAATCAATTCTTACCAGCACGTTATCCGTAAGGAAGAAAATGGAAATCAAAAAGTGTAATGTGGCTATTTTCTTTAGCACCACGTCTTCAGAGCGCTCATCATAACAGGACTAACTCATCTCCTGGCTCGCATCTGTGTTTGTTGTGTGTGTGTGTGTGTGTGTGTGTGTGTGTGTGTGTGTGTGCGCACGCGCGAGGTATTATGGGAGTAAAAGTCAAGAGAAAGTACCTACAACATGCCAAAGATGTGTGCAGTGTATTCTTATTTGAATGATTACTCGATATTTTCCTTGTTTACAATGGGGGACAAAGCGACAAAGTTTCTTGTTAATAGCTACAGTATATTCCTATTATAACAGAATGAATATTTGTGGACACTGCTCATCTGGGAAGCTATTCTAAAATGGTCAAAAAATGCCTTCTCATTGCAGTTTTTATCCAAATATAATTTAATATTTCAAGAATGTTCAGTATTAGGAACTTCTAATATCTATTTATTTCCATAAATGTTTAATAAGATATGATCCACGTGCAATGATGTTCGTGTAAATATACGATTTCTAGCTGACTGTATGATAGAGTTGATAAGCGCGTAATGCATGGTCTTAATACTTGTTCGGACTATACTCATAGTAATGTACTAATTAAAATATTGTGTCAAATATTAGGAAATCTCAACTAAGAGGAATGAAGTGAACCCCCATTTGCGTGGATGTAGAGTGGAAAACTAAATAAAATGATAATAATAAAATAATAAAATAAAATAATAAAAAAACATCCTCAGTACGATCAGGATCTGAACCCTGATATTCCCATCCATCATCTAGTGTCCAGTCCATTGCGAGTTTGATTCTTTTGAATATTCAACCACCAAGGTGGATAATTCGATTATTCTTGTAAAAAAAATAAAATGGTGTACTCTATAAACCTATCAGCATCGTTAGGCCGCTGCGGGCAGAGGTATAACCTGGTTTGGTCTGATATCACGATTATAGGCCGAGGTATAGAATACAAGCTGGATGTAATGCGGGCAGAGGTATAACCTGGTTTGGTCTGATATCACGATTATAGGCCGAGGTATCGAATACAAGCTGGATGTAATGTGGGCAGAGGTATAACCTGGTTTGGTCTGATATCACGATTATAGGCCGAGGTATCGAATACAAGCTGGATGTAATGTGGGTTATTTTTCCCTGAATAGTTCTCCTTTATTTTATTTCGTGCAGCTCTAGGTAGATAATACATTGCTTCAAAATCATTCCTTGTATTGTTTTTTTATCGCCGCATCTTACTGTTAATGCACTAATATGCTCTTGAGCTGGTTAGTGCTTCCCGCGTCATCTGGTGTAGAAATATCAAATACTAAGGAAGCTCACGAGGTGTGATGGCTTCCCGTTACCTTATACATTGAATATATATTCTACATTATACTACTGTAAAGCCACATGGCTGACTCAATCCTCCTGTCATTGACATTGATGTTTACCCACTTCCAGATGAGATAGAAACTTGAAATTTGGCAAAAATATAGATTATAGCCTATAACCAACGGGAAAATTCCAAAAAGTTAAAAAGATTAATTTTTAACTCCAGAAAAAATTTAAAATGGCGGAGCAACTTTAAAGTAGGTGAGGTATATACAATACAATACCGGTAACTTTAAGTTGTTACGTTCAAAACAACGCTGGAATTACATTATTTTACATCCACTTGCAAAGAAAGCTCATTTTTGGTTGCATAATATGAACTAGAGTTAAAGAGCCTACCAATCTTATCGGGAAAGGTATTTTCCCATACCCCTACGGCTTACAGAGTTCTCTTACGTACCACAATCGACATGAGACCAACGACCTTACTTTCCCTCCGAAGGAAGTTGTGCTACAGATTGTTATTGTTCAAGAAAAATTCGACGACCTCAGCTGGGTTTTGAGCCCACGAAGCGATCACTTGACACCAAGGCCATGGAGGTCAACGTTCATACAGTTCTAATGTGAATATTCGAATAGCCCCAGTTGGGTAGTAAGACGGGGTTCACAAAAAAATAAGTTGATGAAGAGTAGGGGCACTTAAGAGCCCAACTCTTGGCTGAATAACCGTGGTGTTAGGTTAAAGATTACGTTCGAACCAAAAGTCGTATCGAGTTGTGGTTTCACACAAAATTCATTCGACAGTCACCAAAGTCGAGTAAGTTAAAAAGTTTTTAAATTTTAAAACAGTTTTTTTTTATTTAGTTGTAACCTTCTTTGGTGTTCGCATGATCCAAGGCTTCACCCTCGTGTTGGATTAGACTGACGATGACAGGGAGATCGGGGTTCGAATACCAGTCGCGTTTAATGAGGGTGTTTTTAACAAAAAAGATTTTTCACTCTGCCTCCATGAAATTGCAGGTGAATCTCCTCTAAATTCAACTTTCCTCATCTTTAGCTTACTAGCGTAATAATTAGACGTATAAACTGAACGGGTAGTAAGATGCGGTGCTAAAAAAAAACCAGACGTGGTATCTGTTTTGGTAGAAGGGGGTTAGGTACGTTGCCTTCATGTGACGTCATGACAAGTCAAGATAAACTTCTTATGTTAATGTATTTACGCTTTATTCGATGGTCGTTAAAGACTTAACATTGAAATAAAAAACCATACATTCTTCTTCTTCTTCTTCTTATTATTATTATTAGTACAACGTCTTACTACCCGTTCGGGTTTTATACGCACTTACACTAATGTGTAATGGTAGGGTGATTGTGAGATGAAATGGAGGAGCTACAGTTTAACGTGGTATCCGAACCACGGTGTGAGGCCTGGCATTCCACACATTCACAAGTTGTGATTAATACACGTCTTGTCAGAGGTGAAGGAAGGGTTTGTCAATCAGAAAAATCTGTGCTAGGACCGAGGATTGAACCCCGGACCCCTAGCACAGAAGTCTGACACCTTACCCCTACAGCACCAGGTCACCAGAATGTACAAAAAAAAAACAAATTACATCTACTAACTGGTACACGTAAAAACCAAAATCTCAAGCTAGTTTATTTTTCTTTAGCGGATCTTTTTAATAGATGTACTTCAATCAATTCTATCCCCCCCTCTCCCTTAATAGATCTATTCGAGATTTTATTGGAAGCAAGGGAGAAAATCGCTCGTGGGATGCAAGTAAATTCTCCTCCAAGCTCTCATTTATCTCATTTATCGCTTCTATTTGACGTGACGGAGCACGGATAAATTACTGGAACACTTGAATGTGAAATTCAATATCTGAGGAGGAGTTTCGTGTGCTCTTGGGGAAGGGGTGAGAGGACTNGGGGGGGGGAGGAGAATCAGGCGAGTGGTGTCCAAAATATCCATCGTTGTCCATTCGGGTGGGGATATCCCGCTCCATTACTTAAACGCACCTTTAATCTGAATTTAATTTAAATGTAAAGCTATACGCATAATGGCTACAGTGTAAACCAGGTCTTAAGAGGGGAGGCAAGAACATGAAACTTCCAACACAGACATCTTGACATTTTCTAAGTTGGGATGTGAGAAAACATCAGTTAATGTTTTTTGCAGTTTTCATAGCAGACAATTATTTTTATCAAAATAAATCAAATTTTGCTCCAGTAGAAAAATATACCCACTTCGGTGTCCTCACGGTAAATCGCGCTACTATCGTGGTAGACTAGACTGCCGATGACGGGGAGATCAAGTTTCGAGTCTCAGTCGGGTGTACAGAGGGTGTTTTTTCTCCAAAATGATTTCCTACTCTCTCTACACGCAAATGAGGGTACACTTTCCCTAAATATAATCTTCCTAATCAACCATCAGAATAATTAGTACACAAGCGTATAGCCTAAACGAGTAATAATACGCGGTGCTAAAATAAGTAGAAATCTAGAGTTCTATTTTATACTAAGGGTAATACCAACAGTAATTCTTGAATATTTGTCGTAAATATATTAGCATTCGTAGTTAGCTTTTTTTAATGAAGAAAAATGTTATCATGCAAATTCTAGTCCAGCCTTGACAGATATCCAAGAATGGTTGAGATTAGCATTTGTAGAAAATTAATGTATGTTTCTACTACAGAAATCTCTGATTTATTTTAACCAAAAATGGTATTTTGCTATAAAAACTGAAAACGTACTATCCTTAGTTCACAATACCTCTCAACTCACCTTAATGTTTGTTTGACTTTCAACCATTAATATTTGGTACCTATAAGGACACATATATAAGACACATGTGTAAAACACATATATAAGATACATACATAAGACATATACATAAGACACATACATAAGACACATATATACACACATACACACACACATATATCATACATACATACATACATACATACATACATACATACATACATACATACATACATACATACATACACACACACATACATTCATACCTAATCAGACCATTCCCTTACAGGGTAAGCAATAAACTGTGCATATAGCTCAAAAAACAACAACTCCATACTTAATCCCTCCTCACTAGCTTTCTCCACATTTCCCTATCCTTGTATACTCCCTTCACTTCAACAACATTCATACACCGAGTCATACATAATCTTTTATTCATAAATTTCTTAATGTTTCTCTTTTTCTCACATTCCTTTACAGAATTTAGCCACGTTTTATATTACCTACACCTTCCTTTAAATCCACACACTCTACCTTCATATATTTGCTTCGTCACTCGATCCACCCTCATCATTTCAACATGCCCAACCCAACCAATTTTTACTAAATTATATTTATTTTTTTAAATATTATTGATAATATTGAAGTATTAACATATCTAGTGTATCCGAAGTTAGTGATACATTCACCCACCTGGCGCTGTAATTGAAACATGCGCGAATGTGAGAAGGGAACTTGAAAATCCATTGTAGGTTTATTTTAGCTCGTTTGATGAGGTGTCTGGTATTAAAGTACTTCGGTTAATTAAACTGAATTGGAGGTCCTTATAACTTAATATATATCGGTTGAAATTATCGCATTTATATAGCGGGAAACTTTCTGGTAAAGTTAAGATTTCCAGTATTAACTCAGTAATGATGAACACAGAAGGAATTTTGATAAATTGGATCGAATATGATGGCTATTGAAATTTTAAGTATTTTCATATGTTTATACGACAAGTCATGTGATCTGAAGTTGTCACATTTGATAGTTAGTATTAAAATCTATGGTTAAACGATAATTATTATAGGCCATTTAGAAGTAGTATATATTTCTATCACCGTCCCGTTTTACTGCCTGTTCAAGTTACACGCCTATGTACTAATTACGGTAATGAGCTAGGGATATGTTAAGTTAAATTTAGAGGAGGTGTACCCGCTTTTTCTTGGAGGGAGAGGAGAAAAATGTATTGGAAAATAAAAACACTCGTCATACCTGACTTGGAATTGAAAACCTATCTCACAATCATCGGCAGTATAGTCTATTGTGAGAGTCACGCCTTAGACCATGCAACCACTGAAGCTGTTAATTATCATATTATAATTCTAGTATTGATTCGGTAAAAACTTGTCTTACTTTCTAAACTGTTCTTCGTACCAAAATATATATTTTTGTAACCCCTTGGATTCTTAAAACACAACCCGCCACGCAGCGCAGTGAGAATGGATGACGAACACACAAAAACCAATATCGCAAATGTCACCAAAAGATAAGAATGATTTTTTTTCCTTCGCCTATCCTCTCACCCCTCTTTATCACTCTCCCTCTCTTATACATATAACTTTTTTTTTTTTCCCCAGCATCAAGATACACAAACGACAAGTCTTATTTTGCTGTTTCTTCCATAGATTCATTCTCTTTTAACATGTTTTTGTAGGTATCCTTTTCTTTTCGTCCAAGAATGAGAGGGAGGAAGAAGAAGAAGGAAAAATGGAAAGAAAGTTCACACGGGAAATAAAATAACTTGTCATTTCCTGGCGTTGAAGTGGCTCAGTAAATATTATGTTCACTGCCCGAATCAATGGATAGTAGAGATCTTTTTCTTCTGAATTAACTTTGTGAGACAATCTTGACGTGAAGAGGGACTTGGCCGTGGTCGAGAACGTTTAGTGTTTATTGTTTTTATGACAATGATTGTTTTTTTAAACACTGAGGACGCTGTGGTCAGATTTACGGCCACTGAAAGATCGTCTAACATAACTTAGCCTAATCTAACATTGTCTTCTAAAATCATAATTTAATTTGCATGAAAGGAATGGTATAGTGGCAAACCGCGAAACCGAAAAATATTTTACTGTGGTTCGTAGTAACCATTAAAATTATTCATGTATATAAGCTATTTTATCTCAACCTAATTAAACCTACCCTAGCTAACTATATTTAGGTATTTAGGGGATGAGGAAGAGTCTATATGATAAACCAAAGTTTGAATCCATTTCGGCTCAAGTTTTATTAGCTGACATCCCTCCCAAACCCCCCCACATATTTTAAATATACATTAATTCATATTGGTGAAGAGATTGATGCTCGAATCTCGGCCAGGTATTCTTGAGGGTGATTTTTCCCTAATGGTTTTCCACACTCACTCCAAGAAAATGTGGATACACTTCCTCTAAATATAACCTTAATAACCTCTAAAACAATTGGCATAATTAGTACATAAGCGTATAACCCGAATGGGTAGTAAGAAGCGGTGTTAAAAAAGTTTGACTTCTGAATACGGGAATCCAACCCGGTACTTTTGGCTTAGCACACTAATACTTCTACATCAAGCTATTCAAGGATTTTACCGTGCTCAGGGCCATTTTTCGTTCATATTTTAAGGCACAATCTGTGATGAACGTGATTATTGATACCACAGCCGTTAGCGACTCGGTTATGAATTTATGGTGCCTATAGTGTAAATATATGTTACATTAAAAGCAAATCAAGATGGAAAAAAAAGCAACGATATACAATTAATTTTATATGAAAGGCGAAGCTTTGGCGATCGAAGCTTGGGCGATGAATGATTATAATCACAGAAATCATCCGTAGCTGAATAATATTCGGATGAATTGAAAAATGACACCTGGACACAGTAAACTAACCTTATAACTTTAGCTTGGATACCAATGATAGCTCTTAGTGACCAATAATATACACACGTCTACCATAGACTCTGCCTTAAAATATGGGTTAAGAAATACCTTGACCACGAGATAATCCGTGGATAGATAGTGGTACATCCTTGACGTACTAAGACAGAGGTCCCTGTTTTGATTCCCTTGCACCACATGCCATTTTTGAATTTATTCGAATATGATTCAGTTAGGGCTGATTTCCGTAATTATAATCACTCATCCTTAAATCTTAAAGTTTAATATTAATTTAAATGTATAGCGTTGCTTTCTTACATCATGTAATTAAAGCTTTGCATTAAATAAAACATCAGTGTCGCTGCTCCCCAACAATTATCTAAATGTTATTCTGTCAGGATTGCCTCTCAAATGGTGGGGGTTATCATATTGAAGTGTTTAAAATAGTCAAACTAGATGTGTTGATAGGTTTATTATAGACTAAAATAGATAATGTGACGTAGACAGTTAATTGGTAAAAAACTACAAAAGTCTTAGCCCAAGTCAGTCATTATAGCGAACAGTCCTTGAATACGTCCATATCGGTGAACTACTCCACCTCATCTTAGACAAAAGCTACTTATGGTGTGGTAGAAGGGGGTGCAAGTATTTTTACAGTTTTTATAGAATATAATAATTTTTTTGGCAAAAATAAATCAAACATTTCTCCAGTAGCAATATAAAGTTTAGTTTTCTGCACATGCTAATATCAACAGATCTTGAATATCGGTCAAGGGTGTCCTGGAATGTTGTCAAACATTTTAAATAAGGGAGAAAATGTATTGGCAAAATTCCAGAACACCCTTGACAGATATTCAAGATCTGATGATATTAGCATGTGCAGAAAACTAAATTCTATGATGCAACTGGAGACATATTTGATCTATTTTGGTCAAAAAATTGTATTGCTATAGAGACTGTAATATTACTCGCGCTCCCTTCCGCCACACCACAAGTCCTACCTCAATGGTCCTTACCGTCAACTATCAAAAACCTCTTATTAAATACTCTCCGAAAATCGATAAGTCCCTTGTCCTCGTTTCGCACTTATTTATAGCTTAAAAAGTGTGTCATTCTTACTGATGTTTTGCTAAATGTAATTTACTGGCATGTGACTGTACACAAGCAAAGCTCACTTTCAAAACATATGTGTAAGCTAATTGTGGACCTTTCTGAATAGCTTGGATTGCTCAGGCTTTCATTACTACGAGGGGACTGTCTCTTATGTAACATACATATGTCCCAATGTTGCCACACACTGACATTATATATATCTATATACGACGAGGAAACTGTGTTTATTATGTAACATACATATGTTCCAATGTTACTAGATACTGACAGTAGTTTCTAATAATATTCTCGCGAATATATTCACAGATGTTTTTTAACATAAATTGATTGATAGGTGCTTAGGACAGCAAAAAATTGCACTCCTAACAAGGAATAGACTTGGTCTATTGAACAGATGCAACATCGAAGTTCCCAACCATAAACTCAGCATTATGAAAGGGATGACCCCAATTTCACTAATTATAAAATTTTTGTACACAATGGTAAACAAACTCGGGACACTTAGCTTAGTAGCCAGATTTCCCAC
The DNA here is from genome assembly GCA_902151455.1 of Timema bartmani. Lineage (NCBI taxonomy): Eukaryota > Metazoa > Arthropoda > Insecta > Phasmatodea > Timematidae > Timema > Timema bartmani. The sequence continues at coordinate 42,319 of CABFWB010001731.1, read as the reverse complement.
TGACTAGGATGTTGGACCATTCATTTATTGATCGTGAGCTACTTGATGACATCCTGGGTCAAATCCCGTCAAAGACAGATATTATTGTGCTCCCAAATGTCTTAGGACACAATTTATACTAAAAACCAATGTGAAAATATGCATTAGAATATAATTAGAGACTAATATTTTTTATTTTAGTTATGGTTTTAATAAAAATATGTTTATTGTTAAATTTTTTTTACGATCATAAATACTAAACCATATTAATGGTACCAGTGGTTACACAATCTCATATCATAGGATAAAAAAATATTTGGATTGTTGCTGTCAGACAGTTTGGGGTTCGAATCCCGGGTACCAACATTACTGATTTTTTTCATCCTATAATGCTTGACATAATTCATCCACCCTTCCACATGTAAATGGAAATTAATTTACGCTAAATTATACCTCCCTCATCCCCTACTCTACTAATATAAATAAACAGATAGCTCGGACGGGTAGTGAGACGATTAAAACCAAATAATAACAACGAAAAGTAAAATGTATACGTTCACTAGATCAACCTAATAATTAATAACTATATTAAATATCACCCAGGGGTGGATCCAGGATTTTACTGAAAAGGGGAGGGGGGTTTTATGGGACCAGACCAGGGGAGGTTCCCCTTCGGAAAAGTTTGACTGAATAATCTTTCGAAATTTGAGAGTAAATTTAAGCGAAATTTAGAAATTATTTAGAAAACTTCGGGCGTATAGCCTGAATGGACACTAAGACGCTATAATAAAAAAAAAACGTTAAAATTAGAAACGCATCTAAGTTCATGGTTTATTTATGTGTTTTAGTTAATTTTTGTTAATTAATTAACTAAGCTATGTGTTAGGAATGTAAATCCATGATTGACGCAAAACAACTGGATAGTGATATATTACATTGAAATACATCTTGTAGTGACCATGACACAAATATAATTGGTTTAATACTTTGATTATTATTTTTAATACTATCTATAAAATGTCTTGAGGGGGCACCCCCCTCCCGCACTCCCCTCTAGATCCACCCCTTGATATAAATTGCAACGAAAATGAACAAGGGCGACATTAACGAAAAATTGAGATAGTAATAATTCAAAAAGTTAGGTTTTTGACCCACAATTAATATGAACTTTACCCGCCTCGGTGGCGTAGTTGCCTAACGCGCTAGTCGTGTTGAGCCCAACTGCCGAGGACGGGGAGATCGAGGTTCGAATCTCGGTCGGGTGAACTGGGGGTGGTTTTTCCTAAATGGTTTTCCACTCTCCCTCCACACAAATGCGGGTTCACTTCCTCTAAATTCAACCTTCCCAATTACTAATCCATTAGCGTAATTAGTACTTAAGCGTATAACCCGAACGGGTAGTAAGACGCGGTGCTANTTTACACTTTGAGTAAAAGATTTATCCCTTAAACGTACTTGTACCTTTTGTTTGTTTGCAAAGACGTGGTATCTTCAAACAAACAATTGAATGGGAAATGAAGACAAACAAACATGTTTGTATCAAACATTAGTTAAAACGCATCACTTTCCCCCTCTGCCCGGTCCCGCCTTAGCCTACATATTCATAGAATGAATAATGCAGAACGCAGAATAATGAGTGAATATACATGTGACGAGAAGCACAAAAACAAAAATAAAAAGAATGAATAACTAACAACCCAATTCAATGGACACATGGTCTAAGGCAGTGATAGGAAAATTACAGCCCGCGGGCCAAATACGGCCCTTCGGTGTGATTAATTCAGCCCGTGGGATAAATAATTTAAATTGTTTGCATTGTAGAGCAGGTTTTTTTTTTAACACAAACAATTTTTTTTTTATAAAACCATGCCAAAATCAACATTTACAACCTTGGCAAATCATGTCTAAAAATATATGGCAGTGTTTATGTCCTCATATTCACACGAAGTTATTTTCAACCATGAGACTTTTAGAAAAAGTTATCTTAGAAACCGACTAACGAGAATCTGTGTTCTCAATTGAGAATCTTCTCCTCACAGTTTAACCAGATTGTATAAAAAAAGCTGGAAGATCATTCTTAGTTTCTCTTATCTCACACCCCATTATATAAATGTTCCGAAATAACTTAAAAACATTCCAAGCCACTAAGGTATTTATTATTGTTTTCATTATAAATTTATTTTAATTTATTCATGTCATTATATTATGTGTGTTTATTAATTTTCTAAATGTAAATAAAAATTAATGAATACAAATCTTTGGCCCAACAATTGTTTTTTTAAATTGGCCATCCTGTAAGTATGTTTGCACATCCCTTGTCTAAGGCTACACTTACACACTGGACTTGACTTTCATCCGATCCAACCGGACAAGACACGAGCCATCCCAACCCAAATCAATCGGACTCGAACCGAACCGACCAGACTCGATCCGACCGTATCTGACCCAACCCAATCTTACCCAACACGACACGGCTCAATCCGACACGATCCGACCCGACTAGACCCGAACCGACCAGACTCGTTTCGAAATGACCCGACTTGACCCGACCTGACTCGACCCGAACCGACCAGACTCGATCCGAACCGACCAGACTCGTTTCGAAATGACCCGACTTGACCCGACCGGACTCGACCCGAACCGACCAGACTCGTTTCGAAATGACCCGACTTGACCCGACCTGACTCGACCCGAACCGACCAGACTTGTTTCGAAATGACCCGACTTGACCCGACCGGACTCGACCCGAACCGACCAGACTCGTTTAGAACCGAACCGACTTGACCCTACCAGAATCGACCCAACTCAACTAGATCCAACATGATCAGACACGACCCGAACTGGCCCGAGCTGACCCGACCCAACTTGACCCGAACCGAACCGACCCAACTCGACCCGAACCGACTTGACCCTACCAGAATCGACCCAACTCAACTAGATCCAACATGATCAGACACGACCCGAACTGGCCCAAGCTGACCCGACTCTCGCGCCTACATTGAACACATGAAGGTGTGCAGTTTGGCTATAGCTATCATGAGGAGAGCTTCAACATGAGTAAGTCTGATAATTAAATATAATACAATAACAATAGATTTAAATCATTAAGTTTTAAAACAGCTAATAAGCGGAAAAGGATGTGAGTGCAAGGGAAATAAATATTTCTCTCAGATGAATAAAACACACAAAGAAAGGTAACTTTTAGTTTTAAAGAAAATTTATAACAACGAACACTTATGGGTAAAGAAAATTAGTAATGCAATTATATATTTATTAAATCAGAAAAAATCTCAGTTAAGGTGGAGCTGTAGAGAAGGCTAGAATGGATCAGTGTTTATGCAGTTTTTATATCAAAGCCTTTTATAAGCCAAAATTAATCAAATATTGCTTCAGTAGAAACGTATATTTAACTTTCTTCACATGGTGATATCAACAGTTCTTTAATATCTCAAGGGTACCCAGGAATATAATGCCGCTATGCTCGGGACAGATATTCAACAACTGTTGATATCACCATGCGAGGAATATTGAGCTCTATATTTCTACTGGAGCAATATTTGATTTATTTTGGTCAACAAATTTGCTTGCTATAAACCCCTAACAAAAAATGGATCCCTAAGCCCCATCCGTTCTGGAGATACGGTGGTAAAAAAGATTTTAAGTTTTCGGTAATTAATTTTGACGACGTTTCCTACTTGGAGATATCGAGGCTATTTTGCGAAGAGGGTTGCATCTTTACTTGGCGCATCTAAATGGTCCAAGCACTGTCATACTTGAACACCAATGTACTAAATAGAAAGAGAGGGAAGAAAATGAGCAGTTTACCCTGTGAAGACTCTTGTTTATGTGTTGATAACCCTTTCTCTCATAATCTGACGAGTTTTTACAGCCGCTTTAATATTTGTGTAATGAAAACATTGACTTGCTTTTTAATTTCACCTTTTCCTTGTTTCCTATTCTAGATAGACATATGCTATGACGGAGTTTTTTTTAATCTACATCCTTGTAGGAAGATTAAAAAAAAGACCTTCACAACAACAAAAAAAACAGCTTAGATAAAAAAAATATTTTGTGGCTTGGTAGGACTATTTTTAGAGTTATTAAAGAATGTATTGTTTTTGTTTGAACGTTATATATTTAAAACCTCGCTGGATAAAACGTAAATTCATTAACATGGGAAATCCTATCTTGACCTTCTGTGACGTCACAGGTAGGAAACTTCTTTTATCAAAACGTTTATTTTCTCCCTTCTCAATTTTACCCTTCACATCATGATGTGATGATAATTTTAAAGCGAACCTTCTCCCGATGCTCTATATATTTGTTGCACCAAACCACTCAATCTAGAATTGAGGCCGTTATTATTTTAAACCAGCGAGTTATATTTTATTTACAGATACAAAATCATACGCACATCAGGGTTGCAATGGTGATGTAAATAAATAATGATTGTACAAATATTCCACCGTGAACTTATAGCAGAAAAGTAAAAAATGATCGCTAGGAAAATCTGGTTTATATTTGAAGCTATTATTAGAGCCTACTTCATGGACTTCTATCATTTAAAATGTGTTGTCTTTAGTAAAAAAATAAAAAAAAAAAATCAGTTCAGTCTTATTTTCGTAGCTTCGAATACCAGAAAAGGGCTTATAAAATTGTAAAGATAGAATATACAAGGTCACACACCTTCGATAAGATGGTAGCGTGTCTGCCTACTGAGCTAGGGATCCCTAGTTTGATTCCCGGTATGGCCAAAAATACATCATTGGTGAAAATACGGGTTTACCCATTCACATCGATAAATTAACGGCTGGGGACTGGATGTTGTTCCTGTCCTAGTCTTAAGATATATTATAAGGCATATGAATCTACTACAGGCCTAGCAAGCCGGTAGTGGAATATATATGGCTGGAATAAAATAATGACTAAAGCCACAGTCTGGAAATAGTAATGAATGTAAAAAAAGGAGATACAAGGTTATCATTTTGAACAAAGATGGTGGTCAATTATTCCATTTGAGAGTATTACTGGAAAAAGTAATACATAGCACGAAAAGGTTGGATTAAAGTACAATATACAATATATAAAGTACAATTTTATAAAACCTGAACTGAGTGAGATTGGAGCTAGGACCATGGTCGGGTGAACTGAGGGAGGTTTTTACTAAATGATTTTCCAGTCTTAGTCCACGTAAATATGGGTACACTTCCTCTAAATTAAACCTTCCTCATCCATAACACTTTAACGTAATCCATACGTATGCGTATAACTCGGATGGGGTGACATAAAACACACACAATAAAAAGCTTGAAAATATTGATCACTTCAAAAAAAAATGATTAATAAAATAATGCAAACAAAAATGAAATCCACCCCGTTTGTCGTCCTGCAGAATCTACGTGCCGATCACGGTCTAAATGAAGCGGTAATTACGTAGCTGTCATTATTGATATGGTGTTTACGTGTTCAGGAATAAAGAGTGAGGCTTTACGGTGAAAAATCCTTCCAACACCCCCCCCTCCCTTCACTGTTCCTCCCTTTTCTATGTTCCCTCTTAGAATGTTGATTGATTCTGGGAAAACGTCGTTCCATCCCGTTCTCGTAGTCCACGGCCGGCTCTGATTAAAATATTGCGGGGCTTACGTCCCCCCCTCCCCGACCCCCTTTTTACTGCCGACTAGAGAGAAAGAGATAGATAGAGAGAGAGAGAGAGAGAGAGATGAAAACCGAGGAGAAAAAGAAATTAATGTTAGGTTCATCAGCCGAAAAAGGCGTTACCTCTAAAACCAACACATTTATTATACTCTTCCATGGATGTGTAGTCTAAGGCGTCACTTTTATAACATTATTATTATTATTATTATTATTATTATTATTATTATTATTATTAGCACCGCGTCTTACTACCCGTTCGGGCTATACGCACTTACGCTAATGTGTAACAGTAGGGTGTTTGTGAGATGAAATGAAGGACATACAGTTTAACGTGGAATCCGAACCACGGTAGAGGCCGGGCATTCCACACATTCACAAGTTGTGATTAATACACGTCTTGTCAGAGGTGAAGGAAGGGTTTGGCAATCAGATAAATCTGTGCTGGGACCGAGGATTAAACCCCGGACGTCAGTAAAGAAGTCTGACACCTTACCCCTAGACCACCAGGTCACCAATTTTATAACAGATTGGACTGCTTTTTAAGGGGAGATCTGGGTTAGAATCCTGGTAGGGTGTAATTATTTTTTTAATAGCTTTCCCCTCTCCCTCCACGCAAATTCCAATACTCTACCTTTAAATTTAACCATCCTCATACCTGGTACTAACTAGTAGCTAGTACAGATGTGTGTAACCTGAAAGGGTACTTACTCGGTGCTAAAATAAAAGCCCCAATAGAAACCTTTTTTTATTATAGCACCTCGTCTTACTACCCGTTTGGGCTATACGCTTATGTAATAACTAAACTATGTGTTGGAGATGAGTAATATATAATTTAGACGAAGTTCACCCGCATTTTCGTAGAATGAGACTAAATAAAAAACACCCTCATTCAGTATATTAAATCAGGGTTTGAACACAGATCTACAGTCGTCTGAAATCCAGTTTATTGTGAGAGTGACGCCTAGGAACATTCAGCCATCGAAGCGGGTCTGATAATAATATCAACTTTACTTAGTTTAAATATATTTATTTAATTGAAACATTTATTTAACCCAATCTTATTTTGTATTATACCTCCCCTCGTTGATATCCGTCTAGTGCCCAACCTAGTATTCAACCTAGGGTACGTGAACACGTCCTAGGTTGTGTGTAAAATTTAAAATTACAATTATATATATATATATCATTTTCTTTTTTAATATATTTGTTTTAGATACAATTTATTTTATTTATTTGAGATATAAATTTTAGAATATGTGTAAATTGCATTATGCACCAACAACTTTGTAGGAACAAAGTTTTAAACCACTTAAATGGCCACATAGACTAAGCCGTCACTCTCGCAGTAGACTAGAATGAAGATGAAAGGGAGGTCGAATTTCATTCGGGTGTACTATGGGTGGTTTATACGAAATGGTTTTCCTCTCTTCCCTCGACGAAAATGCTGGTACATTTCCCCCAAATATAACGCTTATCATCCCTTAAATCATTATCTTAATTGGTACATAGGAATATAACCCAAGCAATTAATAGTAAGACGTAAAGCTTAAAAAATAGTTGAAAATAGATTATATCTGAAAGTACGCGAACAAATCTGGTTGAACACCACTAACGTTCAAGTTTCTAACGTTCAAGTTTCTAACGTTAAAGTTTCTAACGTTCAAGTTTCTAACGTTCAAGATTCTAACGTTCAAGTTTCTAACGTTCAAGTCTATATCGTTCAAGTTTCTAACGTTCAAGTTTCTAACGTTCAAGTTTCTAACGTTCAAGTTTCTAACGTTCAAGTCTATATCGTTCAATAGTATATCGTCCAAGTGCCCAATTAATTGGAGGTATGGGTTTGTCTGTAGCACGTTAGTTTGAATAGTAATTATTTGAATTATAATAATGAATTTAAGTAATTCAAAGAATTAAATTATGTGGTAAGCTTGACATCTCTCTTGAGACAACTTTCTGGCTGTGAAGAACCCGATGGAACGGAATTTCAATAAAGATAATAGAAGAGTTAAATATTTAAAACACACATACAAAAATACATTTATTTTCACAGGTTTCATTATTAGAGCTGTTGATGGTTCGAGATGGGACTTTTCCCATTTATCTCAAAATATGAAGCTTATATTGTATTTATATTGATTTTAGAAAGGACATAATGCTCTCCTGATAGCGAGAAGGTCCGGAATAGAGTTCTAGCCAGCTGTAAATAGGGTGTATATGTATTTCTTCCATTACTATCAATTAGTAGATGGGCAGGGGGAAAAAAAACCCAAATATTACACAATGTATATTTTAATACTTTCTCTTAAAATCAACATTCTCACAGACAAAGTGATGGAACGAATAAACTTTGTTTTTTACCATGGAAACATAAGCGTTAACGGAAGGGTGAAAAAAAAAAAAACCTAGTATTATTCTAAAACCAAAGCTTCTTCCCTATTAAAATTCCTTTCCTCTCAACAAAAACTTTTCAAATTTTCAGTAGGCAGAGATAGCTGTTGAAAGTGCTTGCCAAGTAACTACACTGAACAAGCGCACTTTCCCACATTAAAAGTTCTAAGTGAAGTCTAGGATAGCGGTTTGAAAAGCCAGCGGGGGACGGGGTAAGGGGGGGGGTATATATTTTTTTTAAAGAGGCATCTAATCACTCAAGTGTGTTAATTAAAACAGAGTGATGGTACTTAAGGGGAAAATTTCGTGGGGATGAAGGTTTAGGGGGTAGGAAGGAGGGTGGTGGGTTGGGAAGGGTTGAAGCAAGGAAGACGATGTGAGGCTGTAACAGGTAAATTGCGAAGGTGATAGAACGGTTCAAGTAGCACTTCTTTACGAAATTCAAAAAAATTTACTTCAAGAATATGGATATGGAAATAAACCCTTATTTACCAAGCTGTAGGCTAATAAATAGAGATTTTATCCAGTTTAAGATTGTTACTTTTTAAGTTGGGATTGAAGGAAAAAAAAACTATTTTCATTTAAAAAAAATTACAATTGATTAAAGTACAATGTTGGTAGTGGTTCTGATAGTTACTAATTAACGGATGGTCTCACACGTCCATCACAGACTCTGACTTATATCACCGTTAATATTAGAGAAAACCTGGATAGCTCAGTGAATAAAGGTCCTAGACTCAATTTTAATTAGTTAAATTTAAAATAATTAATAAAAATGTTTCAAAATAACTATATCAAAGTGAGCCCACACACACACACACACACACACACACACCTATCATTTAAACTATATATCTGACTATCCCTATTTATCTTTCGTCATATTTATTTCTCTCTTTGTCTTTCACTCTCTCTCTCCTCTCTCTCTCCTCCCTCTCTCTCTCTCTCTCTATATATATATATGTAATAGATATAAACAAACAAAAAGATACTCGTGTATATATATATATATATACACATATATACACACGAGTATCTTTTTGTTTGTGTGTGTATATATATATATATATATATATATATACACACGAGTATCTTTTTGTTTGTTTATATCTATTACATATTTGTCAGCTATAAACCAAGGTTGATTACATAGCAAGGTTGATTACATAGCAAGGTTGACTATATAGCTCTATTGATTATCTAGTGTAATTGGCTACATAGCAAGGATTTACTACGAGTACGTAGCTATGTTGGCCACGTAGCAAAGTTGATAATGATAAATTAATTATCAATGTTGGGTGAAGAGAAAAGATTTTGGCCAAAATTTGTAGTTACGTGGTTTTATGCGTTACTTTCGTGTTAGACTGGATCGCTGGTGACGAGGATTTTGGGGTTTGAATCCCAGACCGGTCTGGTGTACCAAGGATTGTTGGCTGCATAGCAATGAGTGTTACCTACAGAACAATGTTGGCTTCATAGCAAGTTTTTCCATATAAGGTCAGATTAAGGTAGACATCATTTTATTTTACGTTAAAAAAACAACTAAAATCGTGTTAATATTTTTATACACCATGTTTTCTGAAGATGTACATTTTGATAGATATTCATTACCTATGATTTATATAGTATATAGTATAGTATATTTAGTAAATTCGTGCGTCCCCTGGGTAACAGTACACTAGTACTGGCTAATATTTCCACTACTGGGCCATGAGAGATGCAGCTCAGTCGTGCTATATATATCAAGCCCAGTCATGCTATATTCTTATATATAATTTGACAAGCCCTTTTCCGGTGATAGAAATTACGAGAAAATGACTGAACAGATTTTGGCAAACGACCACTCATTTTAATGGTTCGGAGTCCAGGATGTCGGGAAGAATAGTAGTTTTTCACAAAAATCCGATTTTCACAGAGAATTCTCATTTTTCCATTCTCTGTGTAGTCACCATGGAAACCGTTATTTGCTGCATGGATGTAAATTTTTAATTAAAATATACCTCTTTGGCTAAGAAATAATGAATCAATCTTAAATTTGTTAATCCAAATACACCAAAATTTTCTCTTTGAATGAATATTTCTCTTTGGTTGCTGGTCATAACACATCTAAATTGAGATTCCTAAACTGGGGAGACCTTTATTTTTTATTGGAATGTTGTTATCGTTAATTCGCATTTAAATAAAAAATATTGAGCATAATTCGAAAATTAAAAGGTTAATTTGTTAAATTCATGAAAATATAGTCTACGTTTTGTTTCGCGCATGATAAAATGATGTTTAAATATGTTTTGGTGTGTATTGTAAGCTCAAAAATGATTTATCTAGAATAATTATAAAAAAAAAAGCCATTTTAACTATCTAAAAAGAGTTTTGGTATTAATTCTTTTCAAATGCTGGGTTTTTATGTTCATTTTAGCAAATAGTAACACAATACAAATACGTAAGTTAAGCTATGTTTTCATTTTAGCACTTAATTTAGAGGATAATATATTTAAAAGTAATGTTTTGTGTACCCCATTTATCTTTTTACATTCTTACAAATACAGTAAGTTCAGTTATGTTTCCATGATGATAATTAGTTTTGAGGGAACGTATTTTTCTAATTACCGTAGTGTTTGAGTACCACATCTATATTTTCACATTCTCTCTTTCTATCAGACTGTCTCACGCTCTCACACACTCTCTCACACTCTCTCCTCTCACAAACACACATAAACTCACTCTATAAAACAATCTCTATAGTATAATCTTTTCTAATTCTCTCTCTCACACTTTATCCCTCTTTCTTACACACTCTCTACCCTCACATATACTCTTTAGTAAAAAAAGATTACTATAATGAATGTATATTTTTAGATGGGTGTGACCCCGTATTTATAGAATCCGAATCTTGAATTTAATTTTAAAACTAGAATCTTACTTCGAATCATCAAATATTTAAAAATGTACAAATTTGAGCTGAAGTGAAATGTACAAATTTGGAATCTTTTGAGTTCTATAGGATTAGAGGGATTAAGGAATCGAGGTTTTTGAGCTTTCTATAGCTTATACTTACGTGTAGAGATGAGATAAGAAATTAAAATTGGTAACCACAGATTAAATAAATAATAACAACTATGCATATTTTTTCTTTATCACCACGTCTTACTACCCGTTCGGATTATATGCTTATGTTCTAATTAAGGTAATAAGTTTAGGGATTAGGAAGGTCATATTTAAAGTAGGTGCACCCTCATTTGCATGAAATGCGAGTGGGAAACACTTTTAGAAACCCACCCTTAGTAAACCCAACCGAGATTAGAACCTTGATATCGGCAGTCTAGTATATTGCGAGAGTGACGCCTTAGACCATGCGACCCCCAAAGCAGGTTTTCAGTGTATAGACTTCACTAAAAATATATTAAATTATATCAATATTGATAAAAATACTTAATGAAACTAAACTATTATATGAACATAATATAAATTCAAGTCGTCTATGAAATGGAGATGAGTCGGTTCAGTTCTTCACCGGCTTAATATTATAACAAGTTGGGTCTAGATTCTTAAATTCTTCTGTTTAAAAGTATAACAAGATTAATTTATAGATACTTGCGTACTTGCACTTAGAGTGTTAGTAATAAAAGTAGTTTTAGTTCTAAATACACTAATTATCCGTGCCTTTCATGTTTACTAGCTCATTCCGAATGGCACATTTTGTAATTTATTACACTATATAGATACTCCATTGGAGTTTAGTTTATTGGGTATGATGGCGGGTAATTTGGATATAATAAATCAGGAAACACTACAGTTTTGAAACATACCCATTAAGTGAAATTTTGAACAAAAAAATAAGTTATAGAAAGAGAGGGGTTGGTGAGATTTTAGAAGCAGTAAAAATGAATTAAAAGATTAACTTTATTGGTGGTCAAGAAGTATAAGGCGTTGCTATTGCTATAGATTTGATAACCTGTGACGGAGTGATCAGGTTCCAAACCCCAACTGGGTATATTGCAGGTATAATTACTTAAATTATTTCCCAATCGTCCTTCTACGCAAACTCTGGTATATTTATTATAAGCTTATTTATTCCTTATCCATAACCAATTAGTGTAATTAAATTTGGATGTACCTGATGGGAAGTAAGATGTGATGAAAAAATAGATAATTACTAATATAACTATGCTTATTGTATTGGGGCCTTAATTTGAGCATGATGTAATTTCAAGTTATTAGTTCCATGTTTCTAATTTAAAATAGTGTTTTATCATAACAGTGGTTTTTATCTATCTGATTTTGGACAAGTTACATTTTTCCACCAAGAAGTTACAAGAGAGCTTCGTTTCACTTGGGTTTTCCTTGGGAGAAACTTTTGAAACCAGCTGATATATTAGAGTACAGCTCATCCGATAAAATTATTACTTTACAGCTTTATGAACCAATTAGAAAGTTGCATGATTAAATATAAGCACTTTAACTCGATTTGTAAGAAAACATACTCACGTGATACAAAACACACACCAACGACTTTGCCTTTGTATTTTATAGAGGTTACATAATTTTGAAAGATAATGCTGATAATCTATAGCTAGGAAGTAGTTTAGATAAAACCAGAACAGGAGTACATTATTATTATTTAAAGTGGGTTTTGGCAAGATAAATTATTATTATTATATCATTATTATTATTATTGTGGCATGCAAAGGTCAAACATTCCGAGCAAGAGGGAGTCAGCCAGTCAGAAGTAATTAGGGGTTGCGAATGTTGTCTTAAGCTACTATCACACGACACTTGCTTGTACTAGAAATCAAGTGTACTAACTAGCACCTAGATATCTGTATACTAGCTAGTACAATAGAAACGGGACTAGAGTATTCACACGCTGCTAGTTTGGTACTAGGTTCTAGTGCAAAATGCAAATATTTATGGAACGTCATAGATTAATTTTGAGTGCAGCAGCTGCATTAATTATTAATTATGATATTGAAAATTATGAGNAGGGAAAGAATATGGACACGGGACTGGCTGGAAAGACAAAATAATGGTTGCGGGATGCTAAAAATGATACATTCAGGGGTTAGGTAAAATAAATTCGGGGTGACACTAACGTTTAGTATCTCCCTAAATTTGTATTCATTTATTTACGATATGGTCAGAGGCCCCTGAGCCCATGGGTGTCCAAGTAAAGTATAATTGATACATACATGTTCTTTTTTAGGCCTACGCCCACTTTATATTCTAAAAAACAACCACCCAAGGTCAGCATGCTATCAAGTTTAATTAGATTAAAATTGGGTCTGGAACACAGTCTGTCTCTTTTAGATGATATGTTTTTAATTAAATATATATTAAATATATTGCCATGTTGTGGCAATTTGGTATTATATAAACAAGGATGTTTAAATTAATTTTCTGCCAACAAAAAAAAACACATCCGATGAACATGTCGGCGCCATTTCTACCATTTTTCTACACACAGTCTCAGCGCGCATAGCGCCTGTTCTATCCTCACAACTAGTATGGTAGCCAGTACCAAGAGGCAAAACCAGAGTACTTTTTCTTATTCACACGACGCTAGATGATGACGTACTAGCTAGTACACTGGATTTCAAGTACGATCTAGTGTCGTGCGATAAGGGTTTTAGGAATGTGTCTTTGTGTGGGAGATACCTGAAAAGAGTGTGGCAAGCCGGTTTAAGGAGACAGTAGAGTGACAGAGATGGACTTTGACACTACGTGACTCCAGCAGTGAGTGTTACGATTCGTGATATGGACCATGTGTGGTACAAGCCGGGCGTTATCCAGGTCATGTGTGGTACAAGCCGGGCGTGATCCGGGCCATGTGGGTACAGCCGGACGTGATCCGGGCCGTGTGGGTACAGCCGGGTTAAGTAGGCCTACGAGTAGGGCGAAAAAGTGGCGCGTAGACTCGGGAGTTGTAGTTCACGTAGACTATGGTGATTAGCCACAACTTATTCCCACCATTAGCACGATACATTATTATTATAATTACTAGGTGCCCTGTCCTCTGCTTCTTCCTTCAGCTCTCAAACATTTATTTTTTCCTTCAAGTCATCCAATATTTGAATCCTCCTCCTTCCTAAGCTCCTCTTTCCCTCAACCTTTCCTTCTATGACGTCGTGCAGAAGGCAGTTCTTCCTAAGGATGTGTCCAGTGCAGTTTCCTTTGTACCGAAGAATCACATCCAACATAGTTCTCTTCTCACCCACTCATTTTAGGACTTGTTCATTTGTTACCCTGTCTGTCCAACTGATATTCTCAAGTCTTCTCCAGCACCAAATCGCCAAGATTTCCAAACATCTCTTTTCCATCTTACCAAGAGTCCAAGCTTTTGCTCCAAATGTAGCAGTTCACCTGTTTCTTCCGCAGTTACAAACTTAGCTTGCTGCTCAGTTATTTCCAACGTCTCTTGATTTTTTGAAATCATCATCACTTTTGACTTCTCAATATCATTCATGATAAAAGTCAAAGATACGGGTCTTGTTGTTTCATTTAGTTTACAATTACAATTAAGTGCGTCTAAGTAAGTAGAAGAGTTTATTTCATGCTGACACATCTGGATCTAGCTGTTTTTACGTCATAAGTGTCATTTAATCACTTGTTGGTGATGAAATACCGTTTATAGGTTGTTATAAAAACTATACACATTGAAATATGTCATTTATGATGTGATATTTCAAATCTATTCATGATATATGGAGATTTTACTCTTCCTTTGAAATGTTTTCTAATAAATTAACACACACTTCGGTGGCCACGTGGTCTAACGTCCAAATATAGCAGTAGTGTAGACTGCCGATGGCCGCATGGTCTAACGTCCAAATATAGCAGTAGTTTAGACTGCCGATGGCTGCGTGGTCTAACGTCCAAATATAGCAGTAGTGTAGACTGCCGATGGCCGCATGGTCTAACGCCAAATATAGCAGTAGTGTAGACTGCCGATGGCCACGTGGTCTAACGTCCAAATATAGCAGTAGTGTAGACTGCCGATGGCCGCGTGGTCGAACGTCCAAATATAGTAGTAGTGTAGACTGCCGATGGCCGCATGGTCTAACGTCCAAATATAGCAGTAGTGTAGACTGCCGATGGCCGTATGGTCTAACGTCCAAATATAGCAGTAGTGTAGACTGCCGATGGCCGCATGGTCTAACGTACAAATATAGCAGTAGTGTAGACTGCCGATGGCCGCATGGTCTAACGTCCAAATATAGCAGTAGTGTAGACTGCCATGGCCGCATGGTCTAACGTCCAAATATAGCAGTAGTGTAGACTGCCGATGGTGGGGAGATAAAGGTCCAAACCTTGGTCGGGTGTATTGAGGGTGGATTTTCCTTAATGATTTTGCATTTTCACTCCACGCAAATGTGGGTACAATTACTTTAAATTTAACCTTCTAGCGTAATTAGTAGGCCTATATAAGCGTATAACCCGAACGGATAGTAAGTCTTGGTGATAAAAAACTTAATCTCCTATCTTGTTTTATTGTTGACAGATTTAAAGTTTTATAGAATTGGTATGGTTAAGTGAATTTAATAGAAATATATCTGAAAGCGTTTTAAAATATTTCTTCAGTGAATAAAATAAAATATACAAAATGTTGAAAGGTAGTTTTGATCTCAAAAAATGTTTTTTACTCAGGTCGTGGAGAAAACAAGACTCGACTAAGAAAGGGGAAACTACATTGTGGAGATATTGTTTCGCTACTGAGGAGTGTTTTGTTGGAATTTCTCTGTTGTCAAAACTAAGTTGTAAGAGAGATTGCTTTCGTGCTCTTTGGGGAGTCCTTCTCTGGATGTCCCTCGTTGTATAGCAACATAGTGAAGTGAGATTGTAGGGGATTGTATGATTCTCTTCTTTGGCTATCCTGGGTTGGAGTTCATCGAGAAGATTATTTGGGTTTTAGTATTGATATTATTTATATAAATATAAAATACTTTAATTTGTTGAATTTTTTTTTTATTAATTTAAATCCAATTTATTGAGAATAATATTATTTGTACACACGATACGACAGCTCAGTGCGCCGTGGACTGAATTTAAAGTTGAAATGGATTTAGTGTTGACCGTTCTACAATAAGGTTATGAACAAAATTAAAAATATAAATTAAACTTAAATGGACCGTTCCTCTGTAAGGTTATGAACAGAATGAATAAAGGGGCGTTCTTTTTGGATATATATTTCGAAAGAAATGGTTCTATTAGCTTATATATTTCTGTAGGTTGCATCATGTTCTAGAAGGATGAGAGAGAGAAAGAGTGTTTTCGAAGTTGTTATATTTCACAAGTATTTGCAATATGGGTGTGGGGATGCTTTAAACAATGGGAAATACAAGCTGACGTCATAGAGTCGTTATAAACAACAACAAAAAATATATGAATAATTGATCATCCTAGAGTGTGATATTTCCTAACACATCTGGATACATTTAGTTTATATATTTTGAAACTATTCATCAATTCGAAATATATTAAGTGTGGGAACCTTTGATTTGAAATATTACTAAATGAAAACCTATTTCATTACAACATTCTGGCATTGCTTGATGATAATTTTCTACAAATTATGTCTTAAAATGACACATAAGGTCTGGGCCTCTTTTAAAAAGCAATTAACACAGTCCACATTATATATTATCCTATATTTCGGTGTTTTAAAATACTTTGTTTAAGATTACTTCCAAGTTCCAAAATATCAAACTCAAATTTGTTTTAAAAAATTCTGAATTAACAATTCAAAGGTCCCAATATCATAAATAACAACAATGGACAAACCACTAGTTAAAACACTGGAACATAAAATATATTGACAGAAAAATTACAATATTTACAGGTAAACGGTATTAAGATTAAAAATGTAAATAAGTGTCATACAATAAACGTCGCACCAGATCTCAGTTTATCCAAACTGTAATTAGTCTTTCTTGCA
Organism: Timema bartmani; assembly: GCA_902151455.1. Taxonomy (NCBI): domain Eukaryota; kingdom Metazoa; phylum Arthropoda; class Insecta; order Phasmatodea; family Timematidae; genus Timema; species Timema bartmani. The sequence goes on along the minus strand of CABFWB010001731.1, from coordinate 25,368 downwards.
TAGACTAGATAGTGTTGAAAAGAAAACATGGAAAATAATCAATTTCTACCCACTAAACAGTTTAGAAAATTGGCACTCACAAATAAAAAAAAAGCACCATCAAATAGAATAAGAACCAAAATTGATTCACTTCTAAAATATTTAATGCGTCCCTGACTAATAAATCTTGCGAGAGATTATTGATTTCAAAACAGGAAGTGATTAAAAATATACTTAATAAAACTTTGTTGTCTATAATAAAAACAGTTTTAGTGACTACTGACATAAACAGCGATATTAGAAACAAAAAAATTCCCCCAAAATATTAACTGCCATAAAATAATCAATATAATCGAAGGTGAACATATTAATTAACATCACAGTTTCAAAGATGAGAAGATTATTGTGGTTTTCGATCTCGGAGCAAAGGAGATTTGACCATAGCCCTCGACATTACGAAGCTTTTCCCAATTCAAAAAATATCTAACTTATATGATTACTCTAAGCTTTGTTAATTGAATTTATACTTTTTAATTATCTTCAAAAATAATTACTTTTAAATTGGTGATTTGCTACTTGTTTTTGATCCTAAAATATTTTTGTAAAATTAATATTTTATTAAAATCATTATAAACTAATAGATTTATTGCAAATATAAGATAATTAGTTACTATCTCATAAGTAACCAAAATTAATGTGATTAAAAGATATTGAACCATTTTGATATAAAATTACATTATAAATACATTTACAATAATGGAGTAGGGATGAGTAATTTAGCAATTTAGAGAATAATTGTAGTTGTATTTGTATCTAGGGTGGGTGAGAAATCAGCAAACCCAGCTGTGACTCAAACAACAATCTCTCTCTTTTCATAAAACTAGACAGTACGAGACTGGTGCCTTTACCCTGTGTTAATAGATACTTGGTTGTAATTAGTATATTTGTTAAATAATTGTAGAATTAATAAATAGAATAAATAAAGTAACATTATTTCTTGTTCCACAAAAAAACAAATAAAAAGAATAATTACAAACTAAAGAAATAAAATGATATACGTCATGTTTGAAAAGAAAACTTTTACTGGATTCGTTAAATTCGACTTAAAATCGCACTTTTAAGTTTGCCCTTTATCTGATTTATTTTTTTCTCTCTTCAGATCCCAGACTCTCATTTAATACCCCCTACAACCCTTTTACTTCCTTTCTCCCTCGCGAAATAACCTCTCCAAAGCAGTTAACCCAAGGATAATAATCACCGGTATCCAAGCAATTAAACACTTGACCTTCACAAGATAACTCATCGATTGGTTCAAACTTTTCTTACTTGACTATAATTCCAACCCTTTATCCCCCACACCTACTATCACCCTCCTTACCCCTCTCGCCATACATGAACCAATTTGAGTACGGAAGTTGTAATGGGATTTATATACGCGTGGTTAGATTCGTGTCTGATTCAATCGCATTAAAAAACGATGCTTTTAAGAGAGGAACTTTCTGCCCACTAAACACAGTCGATGGTATGTATTTCATCAAGTAGAGTGTAGGGTTGTGGACTTGAATTACAGATTCAAAGTGCAATTTAAAAAACAATTAATGTTGGTCTAGACTTACAAGCTAACTTAATTAAGGACATTAGCACTTATATAAAGACTGGTCTTCGCTCCCTCCATGTTTTATAGTTACTACAGTCTTACTAGTAGTTCTGTGAACCGTAGACCTCCCTCCATGTTTTATAGTTACTACAGTCTTACTAGTAGTTCTAGTAGCTCGAAGATAGAAGTTTTCACTCCCTCCATGTTACTGTTTTCTGTATAGTTTATAGATTCCACTTTGGATTGAAGTAGAAATGTTTTGTTTATTTTCTGCTTGTATTTAAAGTTGATATTTTTACTTAGCAATCAAGCTAGACAGAAAACAAAGCCATACTATAATCCATAATACATATTATTTATAGATAATAATTATGGTTCGTTCACAAGGTATTCGATGTCAGTCTCACAATATATGTAAACATTAAAAAAATTACGCCCTATAGGTACTCGATCGATTTCTTAGATTTATAAATTTAAATCACTTGAGATGAGCTATTAAATGAAAAATCTTTTGAGTGGGTGCCCTATTTAAACGGATAGCCAGAATGAGAAATCTTTATTGCGTAACAAAGATTCGCATGGACAGTTGAAATAAAGAGGTCAAGTTAAAAAAAAGAAGCTTCCTAGTCACTTAATTACAATAAATTGCTTCCAGCCAGAACATCTTTATATTTATTAATTATCTAGCAAAATGAACCTGTTCAAAAATATTAGACATCTTTGTTAATACAAATAGGAGTAGAACCAAAGACTCTTAGACTTATCTGATTGCACACTTTGCAATTATTAAGTTCATAATATTTATTGAAAAAGTGTTCACTCTCTTGTTTTAAAATATCGAACGCCTAATTAATAAATTGCCGAAACAAACCAGCAATCAAGGTGATTGTAACTGCACGGCCTCAATTGCAAGGTGTATTTGTGTAAACAATATGTTATGAGTTGCGAATGACAAAACGAACTTTACGAGGTTGTTATGATGATTCGATAAACAAATAAACTAAAGGAGCTGACCCAAAAGGTGGTGTCTGCATTCCTTAGCCCGGTTAAAATGAGAGGGATTGAACCCCTATGGGCTGACTACAGAACATCGTAACCTAGGGGTCACTCTGCCAGTTTTGGGGCTACATGGGCTACGACGTCAGGTTCATCAAGTACCAGTTCAGGGGCTGCCGCTCGAGCCCAAGGAACCTGGTTAAGCGACCCCCTAGGGTAAACCTCATAAAACCTCATTTTGTCACACGCTTCCTAATATACTTTAAGTTATTTCATTCCAACTTCACTCTTAACATCACATTTGTAATATATATATATAGTAGTATTAATAAACCTCTTTAAAAGCCAAGTCTAACGTCAAACACTAAACCACACAAGTATTCCCCCTTAACCTCAACCAAAGACATCCTGATAGATCAACAGGCCCACACAGTTAAGATACCAGAAAGGGGTGGTGACAGTAATATATATATATATTCAAACATTTCAATGAAGAAATCTTGTCGCGATATGAACTTTATATTTAACAATGGACTTAGGTTAGTAAGTTAAATATTGTTTATTTTTAGCACATTTAATACATTTATTTTAGCAGATTAATTAATACAGAAATTGCCACAGTGGCCCACGCGATCCTCGACACGTCCAATTTCAGTAAAAACCCAGAGTTAACAGTCGAGAGGAAAAAAACCCAAACCAACCAATTATCTGGCTTTGATTTAATATAGGTTACCGAGAGCTGCTGAGCTCTAGCGAGCAAAAGCAAAAACTACTTTTAGATAATAAAATAAAAACACTCAAGTTGGCTAGTGAAACATAATGCTCTCTATCTCTCACCTACCTTGCGAGGTTTGACCTTGAAATATTGTGAGGGCGCGAAACAAGCAAACTGAATGTTCATGACCAGTTGCACGTGTGAGGAAGAAAATTACTGACAGTACAGACACTGACTAATAACATCTACACAACTTAAATGTAAATAATCCAGCAAGTATGGCAACATAACAGGATCATTACAAGCATATTAAAAAAACAATATTGTGCTAAGATTAGGTGAAAGTAAACTTGAGTTAAGGATAGTATTTTATAAAATTCTATATCAAAAATATTTTTGGCAAAAAAAAAAGCTTTAGAAAATACGTTTACAGTATTTTTATTTTTCTACACACAGTAATATAAACAAGTCTTGAATACTCTCTATGGGCATAGTAGCATCTAAATAGGAGCTTTGTTTATTAATAGAAAAGGTTTAAATTTCGCGAGGCCTATGAGCAAATTCAAGAACCTGTTGAGATTTTACGTTCTCAGGTTATAAGACTGTATAAAAAAATACCTTATTGGAGTGAGAATGTATAATGTATAATTTAGGATTAATTGAACTCGCATTTGCATGAAGGTTGTGTAATAAACCATTTAGGAATAGGCACACTTAAAGGATTTGATCAGGATTCGATTCTCGATCTCCCTATCATTGGTAAATTATTGCAATGTGAGCTTTTTGCCTTTGGGCATCCGAACACCAAAGTGGGTCAAGACAGCTGATTCTGTGATGTTAGAAGACTTATAAATAAGTTGAACTATAAAATTGAAAATGGTGGGAAAAAAATACAGTAGTTTTTATTTTAGCACCGCGTTTTACTACCCGTTTAACTTATATAAGCTAATGTACTAATTACACTAATGGCTGTAGGGATTATTAATGTTATATTTATAGGAAGTGTAACAGCATTTTCTTGTAGGGAAAATGAAACATTATTTTTGAAAAAATTACTATCATTACACCTGACCGAAATTCAAACCTCGATCTCTTTGTCATCGGCAGTCTAGTCTACTATGAGGGTAGTGCCTTATAACAGGTGGCCATCGAAATGGATGACACACTAGTTGATTTTTCGTTTGCACTTCTAATAAACCTGTGAATTGGACAAAATCAGGAGTGTTGGGGAAGGCTGTCCAATAATTTACACTAATGGGGATGAGTAAGGTAGAATTTAGAATAACTCTACCCAAATTTTAATGGAAGGAGAGTGGGAAACAATTAAAATTGTAAAGACCCTTCAGTACATCCAACTAGGATTCCAACAACGATATATCAGTCATAGAGGATCCATTCCAACATAAGATTGACGTGTTAGAACATTCGACTACTGATGCAGTTCTACAGTAGTTAAATGCTTTATTAACTCCCAGGAATCACGTTAAATCATGACCTCCCGTCCCGCTAAGCTATCTGCCATCATAGGAAACATCGAAGAGGACCTAACTCTACTAAAACCCAGCTTTTTTCTTGAATATTCCACATAAGACGGGAGTGTAAACAACTCGAGTTAAGAGCAGTATTTTTTAAAGGTTTTTATAGCAAAACGTTTAATTTTATTCAAAAGAAACCAAATGATTATCCTATAGACACGTGACCTCAATAGTTGTTGAATATTGGTTAAGGGTGTCCTGGAATTTAATGACAACTTTTTCTCTACATTTAAAAATGTTCTCATCTCATATCGCTATTCTCATGACAAGGCCTGGATATTACCTATTTGCCTTTTCTTCTCCTTGATCTTAAAACATAGACATTATAGGTATATACATGCATTTCATATTATTAAGAGTATATCATGTTAATTTTATGGCCTATTTTTGCTGGTTTTTATCTTAACGTGCTTATTTCGGATTTGACCTCTCTCTCTCTTTTTCTTTCTCATATGATATGGATTTTCGGCTGAAAGAGACTCCGGTTTATTTGAAATTGTAAGTTGTGGCATACTCGTTTGGATTAGGCTTGAAAATTGGCACTTGATAGATAGCTTTTAATGAGCTTAATTCGGGTGGAGGACAATGGGTGCAGTGGCAGACATCTTGGAAGGAAACAGCATCCCGTCGTAGAAGAAAAGTTCAACTTCTTCGAAAAATACAAATTTTAAATTCTGCCCTTTGACTTCGTGTGAAGCAGAACTCAGCTTTTCAAAATAATAAAAATATTCTATATGAAAATATCACCCATTTCACCACATTTTTTTTGCACCGTGTCTTATTACCTATTTGGGCTATACGCTTAGTTCACTACTGAAATTTTAGAAACGTATGGTATCTAATGATTAACAGGATGTGACCCGCTTCGGTATTCGAATGGCTAAGGTATCTATTTCGCAGAAGACTAGAATGCAAAAGAGGGGGAGATCAAGATTAGAATCTCTGTCCGATGTACTTAAGGGGTTTTTAATCAATTATTTTTCACACTCCCTTCACGAAAATGTAACCTCCCCTAAGATCCACCTTCCTAACCCCTAAAATATTAGCGTAATTAGAGCATATACGTATAAACTGAACGAGTTGTGAGACATGGTGCTAAAAATAAGCAATGTATCTTGACTGTAGGTAATAAAATAGTAGGTAGTAAAATCAACTTTACATTGCTTATTGTGTGCTGGTTTTTTTCCTTAAGTGCCTATTCAGGTGCCTAAATCCCAGGGGTAGCACCGGGTTTGAAGTTGGGAGCTAATGGTTTTGGACCGAGCTCACCCTCGTGGCAACTGCCATGGCCCAGACGGGACAAGTGGCTTCCCCTCTCTGCTTGGGGGGTTATTCCCCATCCGGAAATCCTGGGAGAATGCCTCCTCAAGGTGGTCCCGTGCAACATCCAGAGGGTTTAACCTGATATGTGGATAAATCTCTGTTGAGGAGGTCTCTGTATGGGACTGAATGGGGGAAGGTAACCCCCCACCTACTTGCCACATACTAAGTGGTTGGTAACTAATAACCTTCCGGGAAAACTGATCAGGCCACCTCCACAAGGTCCCCATTGGGTCACTCAGGTTGAAAACTCTTCGGAGTGATTACTAAGGCCAGACACCTGACCTCCTCTGAGAAGTTAATCCCCCTACGTGAGAGCAAAGACCTCAAGAAAGAAGGAGCCAGATCCTACCTCCAATGAAGCTAGATAAGTCGTGGGGGAAAGAGGAGTGGGAAGGTCGGGTTCTCAGTTTTCCAGTGATGACAGGTACGTGGCCATCAGTCCCTAAAATAACCGCTGCGCATGTAACGTGCGTGGCTACGCTCACTGTACACAGCCATGATGGGTTTCAGGAACCGTGTAAGAGGTGTTTGTTCCTCAGACGAGTTGAGGCTCAGCCCTGACATGACAGTTGTGATTATACCTTGAAATTCTCTGACTTGTTTATAGTGTCAGACTAGTGATGTATAGAGACTTACTAGCTAAATCAGATTTTTTTAAATTCCAATTTTCCTGCTTATTTTAAACTTTTTGGTGCCTATGAATCCCCTTCCTACTCATGACAAATACAGGGTTGGGCCGAAACAATTATACGACTAGTAACATGAACATTAACTCTTTAATTGAAAAGTAAATATTCACTAGCTAATTAAAAGCAAACTAAATAAAACACTTTTATAAGATAATGTCACTCAGGTGAGGTCTACCGGACGTCAGAAAAACCTCAGCACGTTGTCCATCACTTTCCTCAGCATAGATCGTCTAATTGTTTCCACCCCCCTATATTAAAGGACTGTTGATATCACCACGTGAAAAAATTAACTACATTTTATAATGGAACAATATTTTATTTATCTTGGTCAAAAAATATTTTGCTGTATAAATTGCAAAAAATACTTCGTTTAGCTCTCGTTCTCTGCATTTCCACCTTAAGATCAACTAACAAGACATGCTACGAGGTAGTTAAAATATCTTGAGATACTGAGAAACTAGTAGGTCACAGCTTCCCGTCTTTGAATTCACAATTAGTGGATGATGAATCTAATGAATATTGCACAGTTACAAATGAGACTTCTAGAAACAATACGATTATTATAATCAAGGTAAGAGACGAAACACCGTCTTCAGTGAACGAATAGTCTAGGGTGTCACCGTCGCGTTGGTCTGTCGATGACAGGGAAATCAGGGTCCCAATCCCAGTCGGATTTAGTGAGGATGTCTTATCCTACTTTTCTTTCACGCAAATGCTGGTGGATTACCTTTAAAATGCTTCCTTCCTCATCTCCAACTCACTATTGTAATTATCATGTATTCGTTTATCCCGACTAGGCAGTAAGACGCGTTGATAAAAAAAAAGGTCCAAAACTTATCATAATTTTAGATATTTAAGCTTCTTGATTATAAAAAGAAATTGCAATACAATCATGTCAATTAGTTTTAGTTGGAAATTTCATAAACCTAGATTTTTCTGATTTGAATAACTTGCTTTTTTCTGGGCTTTATTTAAATGTAAATAGACTCTGCTATTATTAATTAATTTTCACTTTATTATATAGAGAAGTTATGTTGTATAACACTTTGACCTTGAGACATTTTACGCACCTCTGAATCCGAAAAGAATCGAGTCTTACATTTATGTTTTTCCATCTGTACATGTGACAATAGTCTTAGCTTTTTGATGGATTTTATTTAAACTTACTAATGATATGTGATCACACATTGGTGAGGTTTTTATTTTAACTATAGAATTAAAATTAAGGGCAGTTTATTGATTACTCTAGTTTTATTCAAAATTTTGAAAATATTTAAAAGGGAATTTTTTTAAAGGTATATCTATGGATTTTATTATATGATAAATAACATTATTAGATTGTTTATCTGGAGAAATTCATTTAAGGGTGGTTTACTAATTTGAGATTAAAATTTGTTGAAAATAGATCTAATGTTTATTTCAAAATAGGTATTTTGTGAGTGTTTAATATGATAATTAAGAATACATATTACTAGAAAAATAAGACTGGTTTACTAGTAATTGATTTTTGAAACATTTTTCACAAACTATGATAGAGAAAGTAGATATGATTTGATCATACCATTTATTTAAAATTGTATGTACAAACTTTTACAAAAAATAGTATTTTAAAAATACTAAGCATTATTGATTAACTCTCTTGGGTCCTTTAGGTATGTATCGGACACATCTTAAGGAGGAACTGTAGTCTGCATGATTGATTACACCATGACCATACATTATTACAGGCTATACCATAGTGGAACCAAGCAAGTTTGCAGTGTCATATTGATTGATTAAACTATAGTCCTATCTTACAAGCAACTATCTAGGAATTAATCGATTAACTAATCAATCAATCACTTAACTAATAAATTGGTAGTTGATTGATAATAGATAAGGAATGAATACATTAAATAAATAGATCCCCTCAGCGTTAATAAATACATGCTTACAAAAACGAACACATAATAAATTTTAATCAATTGTTTGACCTACACATTTTTTTTACTAAGACATCTAAGGTGAATGCTGTAAACACATAGATTATATCAATACAATGACTTACATACTAATGTATACTATTGCAGCAGGCCTAGAACTATACGCCTATTATCTAAATGAATAGCATTGTACAATCAATTTACCTTGAAAGATATCAGTATAGCCTTGACTACTTACACTATGCTATTATATGGGGACATTGTGTAACCGGTCAGGGTTAGACTGCTACCTTTCAAACTAAACGGAGTGTACTAATTGGACAACAGGATGAAAGCAGATAGTTAACATTTTCTTTGGCCTAACCCGGAATCAAATTCAGGATCGCATAGGATTGTGCCTTGTGGTAGATTCCTCTAACCATTGAATCATGAAAGGTGAAGGGTACAGTGGAGCTTTCTATGAAACTTCCTCAACCAACCAACTTAATCTAGGAGAACACACTTGGTAGTAAGCACTCAACCCTAGCAGTTTGATTCTGAAGTGTTTGAGTAATAGAACTAACACACACACACCAATAATTTAACCATCTTAGTTGCCCCTCCAAACCTAGTCTGGGATGAAATAGGGTGCTTCCATGGAACTTTCTGGGTCTCCTTAAACCCAAGAGCACCGGGGAGGGTGTGGAGGAAGGAGGGGTTCTGTCCTACACCATGTACAAGATCAGTTGACCAACTATCGATTACCCTCGGTGGTCAAACTGAATCGAACAGGGTAAGAGCTAACAGGAAGCCCTTTTGGCTGTGTTACTACTCTTTGCAGACTCACAAGAAATACCTTAGGTACCAAACAGACGTTCAATATTTTTGTAGCTACCTGCCTCGGTAGCCGCGTGGTCTAACACGCTATTATTGCAGTAGTCTAGACTGCCGATGACGGAAATATCGAGTTTCGAATCTCGGTCGGATGTACCGAGTGTGGTTTTTCTAAAATGGTCTTACACTTCCCTTCCATACAAATGTGGGTAACGTCCTCTAAATACTACCTTACTACTCCCTTAAACTATTAGCACTAGCACATAAGCTTGAAACCCAAACGGTTAGTAAGACACGGTGCTAACAAAATATATATTTTTTCTTTTAATGTTGTTCTTAAATAAATACATAGTAACATTGTTTTTAGCACAAAGTCTTAGTACCCGTTCGGGCTATACGTGTATGTACTAATTACGCTAATGTGCTAGGGATTTTGTTGGATAGAATTTAAAAGAAATGTACCTGCATTTGTCTGGGGTGGAGGGGAAACCATTTATGAAAAGCCACTCCCATTAAACCTGACTGGATTTTGAACCCCAATCTCTCTGTCATTAGTAGTCTAATATAGTGTGAGAGCTTTAGACCATTTGATCACCAAGACGGGCTACAAGACAACTATTTCCGGGTGAACGACCATCTGTCATGGAGATTGTTAGAAAATTTAGGTAGCGATTCCCCTAATCGGTGGTCGAGTGGTCCATTGGATTCATGAGGGTCGTAAACGATTGAATTTTGTTGGTCCCCTCTTAATGATTTTGACAAAAAAAAATGTTTTTTGTAATCTTGAAGCTATTTTGTGAAACGTGTTGCATCTTAACATGGCACACTTAAGCACTCTAACTGTGGATGTTCATACGTTCGCCGAAAAACAAGCGCAGAACAGAAACATGGTCATGTGATGAACTCTAAGCCAATCACAAGATGTCCGCCTCAGTGGTGCGATATTCCGCTGAAGTTCAACTTATCTTATCTCTACTTGGTCCATTCTGCTTAAGATCTTCAACACGGGAGAACCAATCAAATCTCAGAACCAACCATCTCAAACCAGTGCGCATGGGCATATGACAGCGCATGCACTGTAGAGCTGACAGCAAGCAGACAGCTTCGTTGGTCTTTGTGAGATTTGAAATAACCTGTTAATGTAAAGCGTGTGTATCGATAGAAAGTGCCAATACACAGCGTTATAATTTGAAAACATCCATTGGGAGAGTGATCAGAAATAGAAATATATGTTTATCCACTTGAAAATAAATTATGTTGATAATAAGCTGCTTTAAGTTAGCGTTGCAATGAATCATGAGTCAACATACAGCATGTGAATTGCTGCGCTACACAAGAAAATTCTGTTTTATATTTTTGGCGAACTAAAGAATCTTGCTTTACACTGCAGTATGCTTAATAGAAAGTGAAGGAGGGAAACGGGCAGTTCACCCTGCAAGGCCTCTTCTGTATATGCTGATAGCACATCCCCTCTTCCACTGACGAGTATACGCACTCACTCTACTATTTGGTCCTTGACAACATTGACTTTCATTTCAAAACAATCTGGTTATTGTTTCCTATTCTTGATAGACATATTCTTCCAAGGAAATTTTTAATCTAAATACTTGCAGGCTAATGGCCATTTTCGTGAAAAAACAAAATGGCCAGAGTTTTGGTAGATTAAACTATAGTTACAAAAGAGACCACTTAAATATATAAGAAAGGTTTTGTGACAATTTAAGAATATTTTTTGGAATTACAGTTTCTAAGAATCTATGGCCTTTGTTTCATTGTTATATTATTAAAATATGTCAAATGAAAGAGAGATATACGAACATAGACAAGCCTATGTTTACTAGCCATTATGTCATATGTAAGCAACTTTGTTAAGTACAAAATAGTTACAAAACAATAATATATTCGTTAATAAAATATTTAAACTCAGTATGTGAAGAATATACCAGTTTCCTTCCAATATTAAACTTTAATATAATTTTGGATGGAAGAAATTGTTAAAAAATATAAACTTTTTATAACAATGATAACATTTAACTATATTATTTGTATTATTTTATAGGTATTGATAATGTTTATCAGCTGTGACAGCTGCGGATCACATGACTTGATGTATAAAAACGCGAAAGGGAAAATATTATCTTCTCTAGCTTGAGGATAAGTCTTCAAATGAAAATTGTCCTGTGCATTGTAATTATATTTATACAGTTGCCTTGAAAAAGAATAACCTAATTTTAAACCTGTGCTGTGCCTACGTCTATGTCAAACAAAAGGCAAAATATAGAATTGAGTCATTTTAATTATTGTTTGGGATAGTTTAGTTTGAGCATTGTTTTCCCATGAATACACAAGCTCGGATCTGTAGGAGATTGATAATCAATTACCTAACTAATTGATTAGTTATCATAATGTCATATTATAATAATCGGCTTGTAAAGGGAGTATCCTGTTTACGATAAAATTAAGCTAATGTCACATTATGACTAATTATTATTAATGTAAATGAGATTATAATTTGGTTTCAAAAAATAACTTTTACTTAAACTATTTGTGGCCTATGGGATTAGCCACATTGAAATTATGATGGATTTCTGGGTCTAGGAGACCAGTGTTCGATCTCTAAAGTAATGAGAATAAGGATCTTATAAATAATTTCATCACAGTAAGGTTTATCGCCCTAGGCCCAGTTGAATGTTGATGCGAGTACTTTAAGTGGGTCTTCATTTGGTTACCTGTAGCCTGTAGGGCATCATATTAACCCTATTCTATTGCACTGCTTCTGCGCTATTAGGGGCGCAGCGGTAACCTCCTAGTCCTACCGATAGTTTATCATTATTATTATTATTATTTAGCACCACGTCTTACTAACCGTTCGGGTTATACGCTTAAGTACTAATTACGCTAATGGATTTAGGAATTAGGAAGGTTGAATTTAGAGGAAGTGAACCCACATTTGCGTGGAAGGAGAGTGGAAAACCATTTGGGGAAAAACCACTCCCAGTTCACCCGACCAAGATTCGAACCTCGATCTCCCCGTCCTCGGCAGTCGAGCTCAACACGACTAGCGCGCTAGCCAACTACGCCACCGTGGCGGGTAATAGTTTATCAAAAGAAGGGGGAGACAGGGTAAAGTTTACATGACATAGAAAAAACTTTGAGTTAAGATAAATTTAATGCACAAGAATATAGAGATTACAAAAGAGTATTGATTAAGATCACTAGAATTACAAAGTCACTAAACAAATCTACACAACAGAAAGAATAAAATAATACAGGTTTTGAATTAAACCTACCAAGGGATGACACTATTTCATTATTTGTACAAAAGATTGACACGTCTGTTCTTCTGACTGGCAAACATATTGATGATTCTGTTGATTATGTTTGGAAATTCAGCAATCTCATCCTTAAATTTAAACGGTATTGTCCCATGGTATTCCTAAGGAACTTTTTTATTGACTATGCTCCGACCGCGGAATCTAGGCCTATCTGTGATGCAATATTTACCTTTATTTTAACCATCACGTCTTGCTACCCGTTCTGGTTATACTCCTATCTATTAATTACCCTAATAGTTCTAGGCATTAAAAAGGTTATTTTAATAGGAAATGTACCCACATCTGCGTGGAGGGTGAATGTAAAATCATTTTTGAGCACCACTCTCAATACACCCGACTGAGATTTGAACCTTGATCTCTCTGGCATCGGCATTCTAGTCTACTGCAAGAGTAGCGCGTTAGACCACGCGGCTACTGGAGTGGGTAGTATTTACTGTTCAAAACGTTTAAGCCTAAATACATTTTCCAAATGAATTGCACATTCCTCGTGTGTTTTAATTCTTTCACTTAAATGTTTAAGATCCTTACAGCCTACCATTGTTCACAATCCCACATCAACAAATCATAAACAATAGAAACAAAATAAGATTGGTATTTCTTCACTCATAGTTATGCATATTTTTTTTTTACCAAACCAATCAATATAAAAAGTTATTTTTTTTCTTGCCATCCACCTTCATAAATGTAAAGTCCCTAGTCTGATGTACTCCTAATTGTTTAATTTCAATTATTTCTTGCAGTTTTTAATGAAAAAAACCCGGAGTCTTTAGTAAAGAATATAATCTATTTACTTTAATTAGCCACGTTCACTCGTTACCTTACTTAGTGGGTGTTTAACACATACTAAATACACGTTAAAACCAAATATAAACTATCTTTATCGAATTACGGGCCCACTGTACTACTGTTGAGCACGGAGTGGAATTACCTTGAGAAATATCTCCCACTGGACGACGGGGCTTACCTGAGAGGGGCTGGCCCATGTCAACTTCTCCATTTAGTAATTTTGAGTCCCGAGTTTTGCTACAGTCACGTGATAATTTGAGCGAGTAATGAATCCACTTGGGACTGGAGTACTGTATAACTAATTGAATATTATTATTCAGTGTGTGTATAGAACGGTGCTACACTTAATATTAATATTTTTTACAAAATAGGATATAAAATAATAAGAAAGAAAAACATTTTTTTTTGTTCAAATAGTGTTGAATGGGGCCACCCCTTAAAATAACTATCAGTACACAAGCCTAGATTTGAACCCCCTACCTACTTTTCACAGTTAATAATTTATTTAAATACGAATTATATTGTTTAGAATTTAAGGTAGTGGAAATTATTTTATATTATTATGTTTAGATTTAAATAGGATAACCAAAACTAATAATGAATAAAATATTGTATTAGTTATTTCAATTTAATACAAACCCCTATCAGAGATCAGGTAGTTAATAATGTCAAGTGTAGTATTATCTGTTTTGAAAATTATAGGAGGTCTAACATCAAATCCCGGCTAGATGTTCTGAGGAGTATTTTCAAAATTATGCTTACTAACATTTCAACCCAAAGTTGAATACTTTTACTTTAAAATTAAACCTTTCTCATTTCAAACTAATTAGTGTAAATATGTATGCTGCTCAGATCATTAGTAAGACGCGAAGCATAAAATAAAATTAATTATATTAATTATATTATTGCTCATCTGCATTGCTCCTAGATGCTCGATAAAAGAATAATACAAACTTTAAGTTTAACTAATGTAGCCAATAAGACAAACAGTAAATCACAGTTTAGGTATTAGGAGCTTATAGAATGAGATAGCCTATTATTTGGTATCAGTAATTGTGTAATTGATTCTATCTTTAATTCGTATACCTGTCTAACACCTTAGCTCAGTTGGTTGCGTGTCTGTCTACCAAGCTAAGAGTCCTGGGTACGATTCCTGGCATGGATGAAAAAAATTATCATTTGTGGACTGTGGATTTACCCTTTAATATTATTATTATTTATTATTATTACTATTAGCACCGTGTCTTACTACCCGTTCGGGTTGTACGCACTTAGGCTAATGTGTAATGGTAGGGTGATTGTGAGATTAAATGGAGGACCTACAGTTTAACGTGGGATCCGAACTCCACGGTGGAGGCCTGGCATTCCTCACATTCACAAGTTGTGATTAATACACGTCTTGTCAGAGGTGAAGAAGGGTTTGGCGATCAGATAAATCTGTGTCGGGACCGAGGATTGAACCCCGGGCCTCCAGCACAGAAGTCCAACACCTTACCCCTAGACCACCAGGTCACCTAACCCTTTAATAGTGATTAATTAACGTGTGGGGGCTGAATTTTGTTGTTGTTATAGATTTAAGTTTGTTGTATAAGTCGTGTGCTGATATAATCAGTAAGTTCAGAACGTGTGAGTTGAATACCTCAAATAAACGAAAAACTGAAAAAAATTCGTAAAAATAAAAACCAGGAATGAATTTTTATCTCTACTAGTATTGCTATTTCAGACCTAACGTGACTTAAGTTATTTTTGCTCTACGTGAGAACAATGACGAACCCTTTCATGAGAAAATTTAAATACGAGATAAAAGTGTTCCATAAATAAATCACTACCTTATTTTTTTTTAGACCATCTAACAATTTGACACATCTTTTCTTGTTGGAACAGTATTAATGTAATAACGCAAACAATGAATGGGATTTAAAATCTAAATAATGTACTCATACGTTTCATAAGAATACTTCCATAACTTTGGGTTGTATGTAAGCTTTGTCGGAATACAATTCTCATGAATTACCAATAGGGTGCTTCCTGCTTTAAGAATTCTTTGAAATATATATTTCCTCCGACTTTGACACAAAGCTACCAAACTTCATTTAAAATATGAAAGCAAAAATTCTATGAAGTTAACCATTCCTTTCTTCTATAAATTAGGATATGATCAAATAAAATATTTGAAAAAATGATTGACTTTTAAAATGACAGATTTAAGATTCAATTAACATTTTATTTAACAATAGTAGGAAATTAAATCTAAAATTACCCCTAAATTGTGAGTTGAAACCTTAAATATAAATATTTTAAAATAAAATTGGAGTCTGTTAGTTTTAGATGTAAACTTTATATAGTTTTTTTTATGGAACTAGTATAGCTTCCATCAATAACTTAAGTGTGTAACATAAATAATTATTTATTGATTTAATTATTTGTTTAAAGTTCAATAATACCTTTATAATGGTAATGTCCTTGATATTAAAGGACGACTCTAAACCAAGATTACCCACTTCTGTGGCCGAATGATCTTAGGCAAGTGCCAGAAATTTTTTTTTGGTCCTCATTCGACTAATAAACATATCAATGGCACCATGATCATCCAGCTTTTCTCCACATTATTTTTTTTTGTCCCCACATCTTATATTTATTTCTTGAATTCAATTCTGTCTAAGATACTTGTCCCAACCATTTTAAGAAACAAATAAAATAATAAATTCAATAAATGGCCAAATTAAACAATTTCAATTTTTTTATAATATTTCCAATTATGACCAATACAAAAAGTTATTTGAAAGTACTTTATTTATATTTGTGAGTTTAAAGAAACTGGAATATCTAATTATATATAATAATAATTATAAATGTATTTCTCTAAGTGATTGACTGAAAATATCAACGAAATTGACCACTCGAGCAGTTGCCTATCCCTGATCCAAGCGTCACTATCGTAATAGACTGAACTGCTGATTTTCTTCTGTAAAATGATCTCATTTGTAAAAATTATCTTGTAACACACATACACATTAATATTTTCTAAGTTTTTTTTAATAAATGTCATCTTGTAAAAAAAAAGTAAGATATATTATTATATTATAATTCTTACAACTTTCTTTATTTTCCTATATTCAAAAGCTATTGAATATTTAGCTGCTTGTTGTATTTTTTTCAATTGAAAATATATATTATTGTATATTTTTGTCTCTTAATATTTTGAATATCTATTTTATTGTAAATATATTTTCGATTCGTGATTATCTTTAATGGGGTGCTTAAATTATTTATGACTTTCCTAGACTCGTGGTTACATTAAAATGAAAATAAAAAGCTATTTTATCTTTTTATTTTAAATTTGTAAATGCTTTAAAAATAAAATTAATATTTTGTATGAATATCTATCCCAGATTCGAGATCTAAAAATAAAATAAGCTTCATAAAAATATGTTTCAAAACAGTTCTTCTATTAATTAACAAAATAATATAGCGAGAAAGAGTTAAAAAAAAACTCTGACATTTTACTGTTAATCCTCAAGTAGATAATAATGTTTCGTTAAATTGTATAGTACAAAAGACCCCGTCTCACCCCACTAATTAAAAAAAAAATTCAATTTCTTTTTCTCACTTTTTAATTTCACTTTTATTCGAACCCATCTCTGTCTTTTAAACAAGTAATCTCGACCCCTTTCTCCCCCTACACTCTTCTCCTTATTCCAAGGGACCCCACCAACCTCTTTTCATGCTTTAGTTTTGCTAAATTTCATGGAGGACAGTTTGCCACTCGTGTTAGAGACGTCCATTACACCTACCTACGTTTGAAACCAACGTGAGTAGCTCAGTGCAGAAAGGAGCTATAGCTACTATTATAACTAGTGAATATTTGCACAAATAGTTGAAGATTATCGCTCTAAAACGCATTCAAAACCTTTTATTAAGAAAAGTTATATAGGAAAGAGGCCTCACTAGTATTTCTAGTTAAATTTTTACTCGTCATAGGCTATCAACTTTCCATTAATGTTAATCTTCTCCAGTTTAGTTTTAAACCAAACGTATAATTTTTACTCACAATCTTGTTGAGAAGTTTAAACTGATTACTCTTCCATCTCTATATCTATTTATTGCGCTATACCACATAAGTAAGAAATGAGTTGTAATTATTTATAACCAAAGATAAAAATTATATTCACCGATACATAGTAATACAAAATTCAAGGTATCTACGGTGATTTAGATAAATAATGGTTGTACAGATAAGCTACTCAGAACACAGCAGAAACGCTAAAAATTCGTTAGGAAAATGGGGTTTTCTTTGGAAGTTACTCTTTTAACCGAAATTATGGACCCCTAAATTTTAAATATTTTTTTTTGTCAAAATCAATTCAAACTTTTTTGTCGTTATTGCAATTTCTGGCAACGGTCTTATCAAATTATAGCCTATATTTATATAACGCTTCCAAAATGTTCACGTTAATATATCAGGTTTTAAAGCTACTTTAAAAAGACTGTAATTAATGCACTTATTTTCTTCTGGCAAGTGTTGAGTCACCTGTTTATTTAAAAGTACCTATTTTCATGAAGGTTACATTATTTTGGTAAAATATAGGACATAGCCCGTTAATGCTTCAAGCGTGGTATATATTCGTACTCCTCGCTAGCAACGGCCATCACCCACGAACTAGATAATTAAAACTTGGTCATTACAAAGGTTCAAATAGTTGAAAGAAGTGCTAGTAGCAAGCATAAAAATAAAGTGGAACACAATTTAGAGAAAGTGATTTGCTAGTACCTTACAAATCCCCTTGAGCCCTCAAACAGTTTCTCGCGTTAATATTACTTGGCGTAGTGGTCAGAACCCTTAAGTTTAGACAGACACTTAATCAGACACCCTAGATAAACACAGGCAGGCAGACACCCTAGATATACACAGGCAGGCAGACACACAAGATATACACAGGTAGGCAGACACACAAGATATACACAGGTAGGCAGACACATATGATATACACAGGCAGGCAGACACACAAGATAGACACAGGAAGGCAGACACACAAGATATACACAGGCAGGCAGAGACAGAGACAGACACAGAGACAGACACAGAGATAGACACAGACAGGCAGACACACAAGATATACACAGGCAGGCAGACACACAAGATAGACACAGGCAGGCAGTCACACAAGATATACTCAGGCAGGTAGACACACAAGATAGACACAGGCAGGCAGACACACAAGATAGACACAGGCAGGCAGACACAGAGACAGACACAGAGACAAACAGACACAGAGATAGATAGACACTCATACAAACACACAGACAGATACAGACGGCTACGCAAAAATCTCTTTTTCTGTTTCATTGGATCATACAACATCAATATCCATCAAAATCTCGAAATCGATTGCTTTGACAATCTCACTACTTTCTCTTCCCAAGAACTCGCAATAAAATGGAAAATTAAACAAGATAGTGACATTTACTGCATTAAATTTTTTTTAAAAATGTATAGTATTTATTGAAATATAAATGATTCTATTTCAAACATATTCATCAGAGCAGAAAAATGTTTCACAAAGTAAAAGTTATTGTTTTCCATACTTTCTCTAACTATATATATATATAAAAATCTAAGTGCGTTCCAACTTCTTCTATGATGAAGCATTTTGTTGGAGAAGAATGTCAGCCTGACTTTGCTACTGGAAGTTTACAGGAGAAAAAAACAAACTGGTAGTGAGAGAGAGTAGGGCAGAAGTTTTTAGGGCTGTAGGTAGGAAGAAGAGAGGGGAGGAGGGGCAGCAAGAGTTACGACCGATTGGTCAGTTTGTCCGTCATGAAAAGGCTTCCTGTCTCTTTCTAAACAGAACAATATATTCCTCCCCCCTCATTTTATATCTCTCTTTCATACCATGACATTCGTCTTCAACGTAGGCTTTCACCTTTCCTCACAAGTTCCCATGACGACGTCTATACACTTCTCATGAATTGCGAGGTTTTAAAGTGGTCCATCGGAACGTCAGATGGTAGTTTAGTCGTCTATATAACACCTATTTAAGACCTATTTCGGTAGCCACTTGGACCATAAACTGACTCTGATGGGAAGATGTAGGTTCGACTCTTGTTATAGTATAATGATGGTGGTTTTTTCAAATTGAATTTCCACTCTACCTCCATGCAAACGATGGAAACACTTCCTCGGAATAAAACCTTTCTAATCCACAAAACCACTAGCGTAGTTAGTAGTTAAGCCCAATGAGCATTAAAACGTGATGCTAAAAAAATAGTTTAAGGCGGTATTAAACTGTCTTATTTACTTTATAAAAGAAAAATATGTAATTTATAAAATATATGATAAGATCCTGTTACCCCATTTTATAAAATGTATGTTACAGTAACGCATCACATTTTATTCAAAATATTTACAATAAATTTTATTACAAAAATGGACGCCAATGATTTCTAAAATGTTTTCTAATGGACGGTTAAAATTTTGAAAAATGTGCTCTGCAAAGCTGCGTTGTTAGTTAAAGGAAAAACACAATTATGCTATAGCCTATAAACTTAAGCTTTCAATTTTTTTAAAAATAAAACTCTAGAGAATGTTTAATATAGTAAATCTTTTATAAAATATTTGTAAAATATATTATTTTAGCTAAATATATTTGGTGGATTGTCAAAGTTAAATAATTTTTAATTTTATCAAAGATATTTTATAAAATAAATATGTTAGTGTAATACAGACCTTAGCCTATTTCCAGTACACTATTCATGAACATGTGGATAAAAAGGTTTATTACTTGTCTGGGTGGCCTTAATTTTAAATCAGGTAGGCCCAAAAATAATCTAGAATTTGTTTCATTAAATTTCAATAGCTATAAAAAAAACTGAACTAAACTGAATTAATATATTTTTTCAATACTAAAAAGCTCATTTAGATTTATTGGTGCACATTTTATTTTTAATGAGCATCGAATCTCACACTTTGGATCAATTGGTAGCATGCCCACCTACTAAACTAAGGGCCTCTAGTTTAATTACTGGCGTGGTTGAAGTAACCTGTTTTGTATTAATGACGTATTAGGCTAGATATTTGTAATTTGATGATAATATCTTCATAGCTATGTACTGAACATAATAGATATGTAATGTTATCATGATTGAAGGCAGTATTTAAGGTTATATTTGTATTAATTTTATTACATGTCGTCGTTTTATTGGTACCTCACAGACAATGTACAGTACATAATTACAGTCCATTATCTGTTCATGATCCCCCGGTTGTAGAAAAATATATGTATATATATATTATTTGTAGTTTGGTATTTTAGATTATTTTCTTGGTTTAAGTTATATTAGAATAAATTTTAATCATTTTTAGGATTTTTTAAATCATTTTTAGGAATTTTTGTGTCATTTTTAAGAATTTATGATGAATAAGTATTTTAATATTAATATTTTATAAATTCATTCACTTTTTCTATTCAAAGTTGTTAGAATGATAAGATAATTTAGTCGATAAACTTTGTATCCTTTGTGCCTACGTCTGAAGCAGATATTTGTTAATCAATATTATATTTAGCAGTATAGATGTTAGAGGTTTTTCATTGAGTTTGTAAAATCAGTATGCTTCTGTCTATGAAGTTGGACATTGGAAGCTAGAAATAACTTTCACTTTCACCAACTTTTGGATAAAAAAGAGATGGAAAGTGACAAATGTAGGTTTTGAGCAAGGTATTTTGGTTTTGTTTGTTGCGTTCGGTATCGTGATTGTCCCTTTTGTTCAGTAACTAGGTAGCTTGGATCGATACTCGTCAATGTAAAAAAAATTTAATCCTTGGACATTGATCATCTCATTAAAATATTAAAATTTTTGTTGATAAAATTTTTTAATACCGCGTGAGTGAGATTCGAACCTCTATCTCTCTTTCATCGACAGTGTAGGCTGTACTCGTCACTTCTTCTATCAGATAGGATAAGCGGTGATACAAACTGCACGACTCTGCTGTATAGTAAGTTTATTTGTCTAATAGTGCTCAAACTACGCCACTGCGTTACCCTTAGACTGAGCACAAACTGCGCCACTCTGCTACCCTTAGACTGAGCACAAACTGCGCCACTCTGCTACCCTTAGACTGAGCACAAACTGCACCACTCTGCTTCCCTTAGACTGAGCACAAACTGCGCCACTCTGCTACCCTTAAACTGAGCACAAAGTGCGCCACTCTGCTACCCTTAGACTGAGCACAAACTGCGCCACTCTGCTACCTTTAGACTGAGCACAAACTGCGCCACCCTGCTACCCTTAGACTGAGCACAAACTGCGCCACTATGCTTCCCTTAGACTGAGCACAAACTGCGCCACCCTGCTACCCTTAGACTGAGCACAAACTGCGCCACTCTGTTACCCTTAGACTGAGCACAAACTGCGTCACCCTGCTACCCTTAGACTGAGCACAAACTGCGCCACTCTGCTACCGTTAGACTGAGCACAAACTGCACCACTATGCTTCCCTTAGACTGAGCACAAACTGCGCCACTCTGCTACCCTTAGACTGAGTACACTTAAAAATGAAGGTTAAGTATACACAGTCCGTATCCTAATAGTGTAACTGTGCCAACCAATGATAAAGTTTAAAAAAAAAGTCCAATTAAAGGATTTAAAAGGTAATTTCCTAGAGCTAGGTGCAAATAAACGATATTCCAGCTGAAAAATGATTAGCAAAAGTAAATACACAACATATTTCAACAAAACATCCAGGATAGGCTACATTTGAGAGGTTGGTTAAGTGCATTCACACACAAAAAAAAATTAAGTCTTGAGCTAGTTAGTTTAGTTGCCGTGAAAATGACACTGGTGCTTTTTTCATTTTGGTACGCACGCATGCACCCTTAATAAGCTGTAGTTGGTCATCCTTAGCAGTCAATATCGACAAGTCCTTAGAAATTTAAAGTTGAGTCAACTTCTACGTAGTGATAAGGACTAAGGAATTAAGGATAAGGACTCTGTATACAGTTAAAACTGTTAGTGTGGAGTCGATATCTTACCCACGCACCTTATGGATGGATACGTGGTTTGTAGATGGGTCTTCAGGCGACAAGGCTGAGTGTTTGTTAAACATTTGTGTTGTATTGGGTCACGTGAATGTATAGCGAATAAATATTGGTTTATTGTGGAATAGAATAAAACGCACGTTTATATAAGTATTTCTTTTTTAAATTTCTTAACGATGGTTTATATTTTTTGTTTAAATTAAATAGATATAGTAGGTGTATATTTTTAGTTTAACTTTCTACACATGATAACATAAACAGTTCTTGAATACCGTTCATGAGCAATGCAGAATTTGAATATATCTTTTTATTTTTATTTAAAATGTTTCTATTCAAATACCCATGAAAACTATTTATAAATTTGTGTATAACCCGAACGAGTAGTATGACGTGGTGCTAGTAGTTAATAATAATAATAATAATAATAATAATAATAATAATAATAATAATAATAATAATAATAATAATAATAATAATAAATTCTTGAAATCAATGTCTGTTAAAATTTAAACTAAACTTATCTATTGATGCAGTATTTTTAATTATTTTGATCAAAAAAAGTTTTTTTTCTATGAAAACTGCAACCTCCCTTACTCGTTTTCTTCCACACCAACTTAAGGATCTGCACCAGTTTTTATTTGGGAAAGTAATGTAAACATTTAAAAAAAATCATTACTAAAGTTCTTAATTTATGATAATGATGTAATAATACTGTACTTACCAGTAAAAAAATCTATTCTTCCGAAATAATTAAAATGTAAAGTAAGGAAATAATACAATAATTAATTGGCAAATTTATATAAAAAAGTGTAGCGCCTACTATATTGAAAGGTTTTGATGTAATTAAATTTTTAATCAAATTTAAAGATGCTTTTGTTAACTTCTTAGAGCCGATGGTATAAGGAACTTTCAAAGAAATATTGAATAAATATCTTTTAAATTATATTTTGATTATTTCTTTATATTCTTAGAGTTGTTGATATGTTTATTACCAATTTATTTAATGCGTTTAGAGAAGTTGTTTAAATGATAACCAATAAAGTTGTCATCAATTACCTATACAAATTTGGTAAGCACCAAACCTGGGTAATATGTATTGAAATTAATTTAATTAAACATTTTTCAGTATTAAAACTAAACACAATGCGCTTTTTCTTTAAGTGTCTTATAGTTTGTTATTATTATCTAATAAGTTATATAATACATAATCTATCAGTCTCATTAGCTTATTAATCCTTACTTACAGTACTTACTCTATGGCATTAAGAACTCAAAAGTTCATTTCCAAACTACAAAAGGACGCCACCTATCCCTATCTTGAGCTAGTTCTATCCAGTAAACCTCATTACACTCTATCCCTATCTTGAGCTATTTATATCCAGTTCACCTCGTTACACCCTATCCCTATCTATAACTAGTTCTATCCAGTCCACTTCATTAAACCCTATTTCTATTTTTAGAAAGTTCTATCCAGTCCACCTCATTAAACCCTATCTCTTTCAAGCCCATTCTAATATTATTCACCTATCTGCGTCTAGGTCTTCCCAATGGTCTCTTCCCTTTAAGTTTTCCAGTCAATACCCCAACATGGTTCTAGAATCTCCCAATCACTCTGAACGTCCTGAGCACCTTAATCATCGAAGCTTGATTTTATTTTTAAAAAAAAAGCTTATCATGAGTACAGGGTATTTAACTCATCATTATATAACATTCTCCACTCCACAGTTGCCTCATCCCTTTCTGAGCCAAATTTATTCCTAAGTACCTTGTTTTAGAACAGCCTGAATTTGTTTTCATCAAGTAAAGTTAAACAGCACGTTTCACATCAAAAGAGGACAACCTGTAAAAATCAATGTTTTGCTATTATTTAAATTATATATTTATATTTTTTAAATAATCTTTCACTTTCAATAAAATTGGAACAAAATCATATTTAAAATAAAACATTTTCTTTAAACCGTTATGTTTAAATTGATTACAATTAAAAAAATTTAGATTAACTTTAATTTTATAGATTAGTGCTAAGTATTAGAGTGCTATGCATTATTTATAAAAATGTATTCAATTGGATTTATTGATTTTACATATATTAAAAATACAGATTTAGAATTATAATTTTTTATTGTACGGAATTAATTATAACACTCATACATTCAGTTAATTGAAAGCAATAGTCTAGGATCTGATTCTTAGATTAAGTTTGTCCTTCAATGATTATATATATATATATATACATATATAGGCTTAGCTCACAAAAGAGTAGTTTGGTATCTTTAAACAAATTCAATTTTAATATTAGTAAAAAAAAATTTTTTATATAAAATATATCTGTATCTTAAACAGATATTTGCTCGATTAGCTATAAAGACTCAAAGTTTCTAAAGACCTATCCTTAATTTAATTTTATATATATACACATAAATAGTAACTCATAGGCGGGGGAAACAAGTTAAGTACTTATAATGGTCTTTTAAAGCCCAGGAAAATCTTCACTCCCATTCTACTCTACTATTGTGAGGACTTTATATTTTTATCCTCCATACACTTGGAGATCCCACTTCTGCTGACCACTGTTTAATATTCGTGTAGCGTATCCCCCTCTGTGCCTTGTCTAGAGAACGAAAACTGTCTCATTCCTTCAT
>CABFWB010001730.1:130832-143312 GCA_902151455.1 Timema bartmani | reverse complement strand
TTTTTTTTACAGTGCATGTGTATTGATTTTTGTAATAGGACATGTATAACAACTAACTACACCCGCTTCAGTGGCCGCATGGTCTAAGGCGTTACTCTCGCAATTGACTAGACTGCTAATGATGGTTATATTGTGGTTCGATCACGTTCGGGTGTACTTAGGGTGGTTTCTTAAATAGTTTTCCACTCTCCATCCAAACAAATGTGGGCACTCTTCATCTAGGTTCAACCTCCCTCATACCTAACCAATTGGCGTAGTTAGTACATAAGCGTATAACACGAACGGGTAGTAAGACGTGATGCTAAAATAAGTTAGGTGTGAAGAAATGTGACTCTCAGTCAGTTTAAAAATATAATAAGATGAGAAGGGTGAATTTTAAGGAAATGTAGCAGAACTCACAGTGTATTAAAGTCCCCCTGGGGAAAACCCCTACCCTTCATGTTCGGGCTCACTACCGACTAAGCAACTCAGTAAATAACTGGCCTCGTGGTATAGTGTTCAGACCCCCTGGCTGCTGACCTAGATGTCCTGGGTTCGATACTGGCTGGTACCAGGGGATTTTTCTCGAAATGAGAATAACTCGCATGTTCACCAGGATTTTGTTAGTTAGGATTAAGCTAGTTTCAGATCTTCATTAGCTCCATACCCTCAAACTCACTATCACCATCACCTCATTTCATCGGGACATGGAAAGAGCCTCCACAGAAAGGGTGTACGATTAGTACATTGGGCGTCCCCTGGGCAACGGTACATTAGTACTGGATAATCTTTCCACTACTGGGCTACAGATTGATGTAGCCCAAACACGCCATTATTAGTGTTACTATAGAAAAATAAATCACTGTTTATTTGGATATAATTTATTTACTAAGTTACATTAGGTTATTTAAAGCTACGTGGAAATACCTCATTTTAAGTACACATTTCTTAAATTGGCGCTTTCTGTAATCTTATTTTTCAAAAAATAGAAACAATTTTAAGATTCCAATCGTTTTCTCTTAATTCAATTTGTAATTGACTAATAAATAATAAAATTCATAAAATTATTTAAATTATCATAATTATTTTCAAACTAAAACCAGTATATGATAAAATTTATTACTGTGTTTTTTTAACTACTAACGCCTGTTTGGGCTTGTCAAATAATTTCACTAATATATAGGGTGTAATTAAGATAAACTTTAGAAAAATGTAGCCGCATTAGCGTGAAAGTAGAGAAGGAAATCTTTTATGGAAAA
Source organism: Timema bartmani (assembly GCA_902151455.1). Classification (NCBI taxonomy): domain Eukaryota; kingdom Metazoa; phylum Arthropoda; class Insecta; order Phasmatodea; family Timematidae; genus Timema; species Timema bartmani. The sequence goes on along the minus strand of CABFWB010001730.1, from coordinate 142,074 downwards.
AGAGTTCTTTAGTACAGGTAGCCGTGAATTGGACACCGACCTACCCTTCATTGGCAAACTATATGAGACTGGCGCCTTTGTCCATTGTGAAGAAACAAACGCATTTTGTTTTTAAAGTCCAATTATAATAGAAAGGACCTTATGTGACAGCTACGTTCCAATGATTATAGGTGAACTTTTAGTAAAATACATACATTTTTGCTGTCAAAATTGATAACATTAAACTATGTTAAAAATGTTATTTTATTGGTATTGGTAATATATATATATATATATATATAGCTGAAGATAGGTATTGATAAAGTCTTTCAATAGCTGACGAACACATAACTTGATGTATGAATACACGAGAGTAATTTTAGTAATTTTTTTCATTTCAATTTTCATAAAAGACCTTATCTGTCATCTAAAATAGCTATGAATGAGTGAAAGTTGATCTGGTAATTTTTATACGATTCCATATTAATAGAAAGATCCATATACAACCTGTTAAAAGAGTAAATTATACATACGTCAAGTCATATGATTTGAAGTTGTCACTTTTGATAGAAATTATCAAGATCTATAAAATAGTAAAATGTAATAAATTTTTTAATAAAATAAATTGTGTTTAATATTAGTTTCTTCCTATGAATAGTGGAATGTATCCCTCCATATATTTTGAGTTTGAACCTTTTCCAATCGAGCCCTCCCACCATCTAACCCCCTCCCCTTCTTACGTTCTTCCTTGCAGAAAGTCGTCGGCGTCTTTCAAGGGGCCACAATCGATACTGCTTTATGTCCATGACGTCACCACTCATTAATGTATTTCCAGGATCTCAATACACTGCACAGTACAACACCCTTTGAAATACTTTCATGGAAGAAAGCCTTAGTTTTGGTTGGAATAACAGATTAGAAAACATTTTTAAATTTACTAGGATATTTGTGTTATTTTACCATTTACTTTATTTATGGCATTATTAGCTTGAAAGTTCGTTGTCGCACTTACAAAAGTACGCCACCTATCCATATCTAGAGTCTAGTTCTATCCAGTCCACCTCATTACACCCTATATCTATATCGAGCTAGTTATATCCAGTTCACCTCATTACACCCTATATCTATATCGAGCTAGTTATATCCAGTCCACCTCATTATACCCTATCTCTTTCAGGTCCATTCTAATGTTATCCTCTCATCTGCGTCTGGGTCTTCCCAATGGTCTCTTCCCATTGGGTTTGCCTGAACAAGGTTCTAGAATCGTCTATTCGAGCTGCGTGTCCAACCCACCGTAATCTACGAGACTTGGTTATCCTAACTACGTATTGTGATGAGAACAAAGTATTTAAATCATCCCTATGTATCCTCTTCCACTCCTCAGTAGTCTCATCCCTTTTAGGAACAAATATCTTTTTAAGCACATTGTTTACGAACAGCCTGATTTTTTTTGTCCTGCCTATAGGTATCTCTAATATTTTGTCAAAAGTGACATTTGCAGATAACATGACTTGATTTATGAATATATTAAAATTATTTTAGTAACTTTAGTAACTAACAGTTAGACTACTGTTCTTCTAAAATAAGTCAGGGTATAGCTTAGACTGAGATTAACGTATAGCTAAAAGGAATGATAGCGTTCAGAATGAGACATATCATTCACTACGAATGCGAGAAGGCCATACTAGACATACCAGATGCTAAATATGTTATGTTAATGTTTGAATGTCTTGTGGTAGCCTAATTTTTCTTGTTATAGATGAATTTTCTTTCTTTTAGACTCAATAAATATGATTGTAAATATTACTAAATAAAAAGGAAATGTATTATATTTTCGACTATGTAATTGAGAAATATGTCGACTTAATATTCATGACAATATAAAAACATGATTAAATGGGAATCATAATTGATTTAATAGTAAAGCACCACATATATTAGGTTAATTTCATGGTTTAAAAGATACAGTTTAATAAACTTGTTTGTCAAGTGAACCATTAAACGAGGTATTTTTAAATAGATTAATTAGTAGAGCAAAGAGATTAGGCAAAATTTCTAAGAATAAAATACAATAGATTTAAGTAAGTATTTAATCACCACATTATAAAACGAAGTATTCATCTCATGAATTGTAAACTGTAGGCCATGCACTATTTACTATTAACTGTGCGTTATGCATGAATATAAACCCAGCCCAAACTGTTGAAATATTAATATGGTTCAGTCAAGATTGGTTCTTACCTGAAATAATATTTTAACGCTAGCATTCCTGACTCCAAGAGGCTGAAATTCGATTCTTAATAGTACTATAATGCACGTCTTAATACCCGTCCGAGCTATCACGTCTTACTGCCCCTCCGGGCTATACAAATATTTACGCTAAAGGGATAAGGATGAGGAAGGTAGAATAGTACCGTGCTCCACCTTAATACCCCTCCAGTCCATCTACATATTTACACTAATTGAGCAGGTTTAGAGGAGATAATTTCATATTTGTGTGGAAGGAGAGTAGAAAACTATTAAGGCAATATCACCCATATACATGCGGCCAAGATTCGAACACCAACTACCAGACATGGAATTAATAACGCCTTGATGATTAGTTGTATATACATATAGTCTTTAATGTTTGCTATTTTATAAATAACCTCTCTTTTTTTTTGCACTAAAACTGTAAAATTAATTTCGAATGATACTTCAGCGATAGACATACTGAATAAGAAAACAATATTTGAAAACTTGGTTTAAATATTTTGAATTTATTCCCATTTGGTTTAGATTGGAGCCTTATCTTTGCACTAGAGTAATGAAACGAAAATATGAAACGTGTATAATCCCACCGCTTCGAACAGCGTGGCTTACTAAGTCTAATAAAAAATCAATTCATTGGCCATTGAAATAATCCCCTCCGCCATTCATAAAACGTAGTAGAGACTAAAAACAAACGAGTGAAAATAGTTATATCAAAATGAAATACTTAAAACACGATCAAAAAAAAATTGAAATAAAATTAATTAAACAGGATTTTAGTAGATTAACATATATATAAAGATAAATATTTAAATTTGTATCTGAATTATTGATGATTAATGATGCGCATTTTAATCAAATATGTAGTTTTATTTGTAAATCAGGTCATATTCATTTAAATCATATATATATATATCAACAAAATATCGATTCGTTCAAATGTTTAACTGGACCAAAATACTAACTAGCGTTTTTACTTTGAAATAGTATAACAATATAATGAGTCGATCGAGGTGTTGGTCACAAATATAGTAAAACCTATTTTGATACTCGAGGTTGGGATTTGTTTCCTGACAGTATGAAACAGAGCAGTTTTGTACATCATATAACAGTTGGCCATACTTATTTATAAAAGTTTTGTTACCCGTTTCAGTGGCCGCATGGTCTACCGCGCTAATCTCGTGTCAAATTAGATTGCTGATAACGGGGAAATCGAGGTTGGAATCTCGGTCGGGTGAACTGAGGGTGGTTTTATCAAAATTGTTTTCCATTATCCTTTCACCCAAATGTGGGTACATCTCCTCTAAATATAACCTTCCTAATTCCTAAAACCATTAGCGTAATTAGTACATAAGCGTATAACCTGAACAGGTAGTAAGACGTGGTAATAAAAAAATGTTGTTGAATTACTTTTAAATACTCCCTTAGTTTCCAGTTTTCTTAAACTATTAAAATGAGTCGATACAATTTGAAGATTATCAATATAAAGAAATAATTGAGAAACTATCATAGAATGTATTGAAACAAATATTATTGGAAGGCCCGCATTTAAGGGAGGGTGACAGGGATTAACACCCCAGGACCTTCACAAACTCATGCAATAAAATTAGATCTCTGATTGATCTTTAGATTGCAATCATGACAAGATCTTTAAAAAAATATTATAGCTAAATTTATTCATTTTAATTTTGTTCTGACAAAAATTACTTGCTTATTAATGGTACGCACAGCAAACAAATATTTCATACTGTGATTTTTAAAATATAAATAAAACCCCCAAGATCACAGCGAATCTAGTGGTTACAAATGGAATTATAAATATAATTTATTGTGATGATAACATTTCCATATTTAAATAATATCTTTAACTTTGAGCTTTTAACAGATAATTTGGATGACCTTGGTGATCTTGGGGTAAAGTGCTCACCTCAGGACCTGATGTTCGTGAGTTCAAACCCAACCGAAGTTGACGGATATTTCTTGAGCGATAAAAATCCGTAGCACAACTTCCTTTGGGAGGGAAATTAAAGCCGTTGATCCATGTCGATTTGTGGCAAGTAAAATCCCTGGAAAATCTGTAAAAATATCTTTCCCGGCAAAATTGGTGGGCCCTTAAGTTCTTGCTCATAGAAATTCTCTGTAGTATATGTTCATTCAATTCAGAAAGTGCTCGTTAAATAACTTAAATTAAAAAAATGCCATCTAATTTGTTAAAGAAATGATTTCGAAACACCATAAAGAAAAATATTTGTTTAAAGTTGAGGTATCATCCCAGGGCCTCTACAGCTTTAAATCCGACCCTGGTTTTAGAGCTTTAACTGCGTTGAGTAAATAATAACTTCCGACGTTTCTGCTGTAGTTCTATTCAAACACCGCCAGTGAAAGCTTTCAAAACCAATTCAAGAGCATCTCTACGTATAGGATAGCACCAAAGACAGTAGTTCACACACATCCCAGATTATGCCTGGTGTAGCTATCACTGAAACGTCGGAAATTATTATCACTTCGACGCGGCTAAGGTCCGGAAAATGTTATTCCAATTCAAACGTTGACCGCGAAGGCCTTAAAAAAATATAATAGAATAAATATACAGTACGTGTACTAGGATCTTGGTAGAAAGGGTCTTCTGGATGTCTTTTGAGAAAAAAAGATGTTCCAAAACCATCCTTCCTACCAAAATCATTGTATACGTACAATAAATATAATATAATATACGTACTGTACGTATACTAGGATATTGGTAGCAAAGACCTTCTGGAAGTCTTTAGGAAAAAAGGTTTTCCAAAATCATCCTGCCTACAAAAATCCTAGTATTCGTACGGAATTTAAAGGATAAGTAAAACAATACATAAACCAGCTAAGCCTATTGCTTCTTTTTTATTTTGGATGATCCACTATTTTCATCAAAAAGTCGAGAATAAATCCAACGCGGATAGGTTTGGTCACGAGAACAGGATCAGACTGTGTGGAATCTCGTGAGTTGTTAACGGGGCAAGTGAGGCTTGACAGGACTGTACCAATATATTGTTTCCTCCCATTCAGTATAAAACCTATAATTGAAAATACAATTATTCTTTCAATAGAGTAAAAAATACAGCCTAGATATGGGAATAAAAACCGGGAGATTTGGTTTCACAAACCAGGGCTCTACCAATAAAAAAGTTAAATTAAATTATAGCATTGCATCTTACTACTCGTTCGGGTTATACGCACTTACGCTAATGTGTAATGGTAGGGTGAATGTGAGATGGAATGGAGGACCTACAGTTTAACGTGGGATCCGAACNCAAACCAGGGCTCTACCAATAAAAAAGTTAAATTAAATTATAGCATTGCATCTTACTACTCGTTCGGGTTATACGCACTTACGCTAATGTGTAATGGTAGGGTGAATGTGAGATGGAATGGAGGACCTACAGTTTAACGTGGGATCCGAACCACGGCGGAGGTCTGGCATTCCACACATTCACAGGTTGTGATTAATACACGTCTTGTCAGAGGTGAAGGAAGGATTTGGCAATCAGATAAATCTGTGCCGGGACCGAGGATTGAACCCCGGACCACCAGAACAGAAATCTGACACTTTACCCCTAGACCGCCAGGTCACCCTGTGTCTTACTACCCGTTTGGGTTATACTCTTAAGTACTAATTACTCTAATAGTTAGGAATTCAGAAAATTGAATTAAGAGGAAGTGAACCGACATTTGTATGGAGGGAGGGTGGAAACCATTTAGGAAAAGACACCCCTAGTTCACTAGAATGAGATTCGAACCTCGACCTCCCCGTCCTTGGCAGTCTAGCTCAACACGAAACAAGCGCATTATCTAACTACGCCACCGCGGCGGGTTTTCTACCACTGAACCATTCTGGTTTGTCTCGTATCAAAGGTCATCTTTAACTAGTTTTGGTATTGAGTCTGAAAACATTATGAGCCAGACTGTCTCAGTTATAGCATTGACGTGCAAAGTCTTGAGGGAAAGCGTCTGATTTGCGTGTTTAGCTGTCATCTTTCTCTTCAGTATCAATATTGATTCTGTGGACAACCATATCTTATGCTCTGATGACACATAAGTTAAAGGTACTTCCACTACGGCATTAAGTACTCGAAAGTTCACCACCTATCTCTATCTTAAGCTAGTTCGACCCAGTCCACCTCATTACACACTATCCCTATCTTGAGTTAGTTCTATCCAGTCCACCTCATTACACACTATCCCTATCTTGAGTTAGTTCTATCCAGTCCACATCATTACACCCAATCCCTATCTTAAGCTGGTTCTACCCAATCCACTTCATTATACCCTATCCCTTACTTGAGCTAGTTCTATCAAGTCCACATCATTACACCCTATCCCTATCTTGAGATAGTTCTATCCAGTCCACCTCATTATACCCTATCCCTTACTTGAGCTAGTTCTATCCAATTCACCTCATACACCCTATCCTCAGCTTGAGCTGGTTCTATCCAGTCCACTTCATTATACCCTGTCCCTATCTTATGCTAGTTCTAGCCAGTCCACCTCACTACACCCTATTTTTTTTTCAGTTTAATTCTAATACCATCCTCCCATCTGCATCTGGATTTTACCAATGGTCTCACCCCATTTAATTTCCCAGTCTTTACCTTGAACATGGTTCTAGATTCTCCCATTCACACTGAATGTCCTGCCCACCGTGATATATGAGACTTGATAAGCCTAACAATGTTTGGTGATGATTACATTACATTATGTAACCACCTCCACTGTCCATTACTTTCATCCCTTTTTGAACCAGCAATCTTCTTAACTACTCTATTTCTAAACTTCATAAATTTCTCCTCAACATGTAAGATAAAAAAACATGTTTCGTAACTTTAAATAAACACACATTTTCTTATTAGTTTATTTTGCCTGTGGTTTGTCAAATGTATAATGAGGAGAAAATAAATTTACTGGTACAGTGCTGCCAATACTTTCTTGCACTGTCAAAAGCCTATGAGCTCCCCAGATCTGAAACTATCTGGCTGTAATTTCAAGTTAGGGTCACTTATGTCACTTTCAGGCAAGTGCTTGGAATTCAACCTCTTTTAACCGTTTCTTTGTTTGAGATAGTGTAAGGTTGGAGGGAAGGAAATGCAAGTCTAAGTGTTTGTTGTTGTTTTTGAAAAAAAAAAATATCTTTAGCCTTAATAATTTAAACATTTCTTAAGTTGATACGTTTAGGTTAATTTTTTAAAATACTAATCTCAATAGTTCTTGAATATTTAACGTGAGTAGGTTATATTTGTAACTGAACAGAAACTTTTTAAATGAAACAATAAACCTTGTTAAAATTTTTACTATACCTATGGTAAATATTAAAGAAAAATTGAGATTTCTATAAGTAGAATATTATAATAAACATCTACTGAAAGGTTTTAGAAAAAAAAATGCCATAAAAACTGCCAGAATACGAACCTTAATTCGTACTTACTTCCAGATAACCTTACGTTGCTGATAGACAGTTCTTTCACTAAAAAATAAGACCTGTAATAATAATAATGATTATAATAATAATAATAATAATAAGCTCAATACTAAGACCTGAGTTAAAGGGTTGTTGATGATGAAGAGAGAAGTTGGCAACACATTCCAACCTTCAAGCCCGTGTTTATAATTAAGAGACCTTTGTTGAAAGTGGGACAAACAAACCCCACTGCCAACTGGAGTTGCTTGGATTACCTAACTCAGGGGTAGTTCAGTCAGGAAGTGCTATGAACTCCAAGTTTTAATGTTGGCGTGCTTTGCATACTAACGACATTGATGAAACAACATGATTGTTAGCCGTGTTGATGGGTTCACAAGAAAAGTAACTTGATTCTGCCATGATATATAATTTATACAGGGTGAGTCTCCATGTATAGGGAATTGCTTAATGTTTTTAGGCACCTTTCTGATATGGCTATTTCTAAGGAAGTGCCTATTGATATCATTCTCTTGGCCGGACCAAGCTGTCGCCGATGAATTCAACAGGAAACAATTCCCAGGAAGATATGTCACACACGACCCTGTTTCCAAACTTATTGAGAGGTTATGAAGGACCGGGAGTGTTACTGACCCAAAGAGCATCCACCAATGAATGCATATCGGCCACGTTTCTGGCAAATTTTGAAAAGAGTTTCCCCCCAAAAAAGCACATTACGTTTATCTGAAGAATATGGTGTTAGCCAGGCGAGTATCTTCCGAATCATGAATAAGCACAATAATGACATCAATACACAATACAAATGTTGAATCATCCCTACGTATGGATAATTTTGAATCACCTTGTATATAAGAATATATAATTTGATTAGCCGATTTTCTGTAATTGAAATGACGAGAAAGTGGCTCAACGGTAAAAAGGTTAGGGCTCCAGGATGTCACAAAAAAAAAATAGAATAGCTTCCAAATAAATTAAAATTTTTCAATTTTTCTGCCGTGTGTCCAGTGTCTCATTTGCACAATCACTCATCATTTATATCACCCTGAAAAAATACGCTATCAAAACTTTTATCATCATCCACTTCAGTGTCTAAATGGTCTAAGGCATCACTCTCGTGTTAGACTGGCCTGCTGATGACGAGGAGATTGGGGTTCAAATCCTAGACGGGTATTTCCTAGTTACTATCCCACTTACCTTCCACGCAAATGCCGATAGATTACCTGTAAAATTCTTCCTTCATACCTACCCTATTAGAGTAATTTATCCTAAATGTGTATGACCTTAACTGTAAGACGTGGTGAAAAAAGAACTTTGACATAAATTGCTGCACAATTCACTATTTGTATAAATATAGATGGCAAGGATGAGTAATTAATACACTTAAGGTTTTATGGTTTCTAAATTGTATTAAAAAGCCACATAAAAAGCAAAGTGAGGAGTTCATAAAATAATAGATGTTGGCACTATTACCGTATTCATGTTTACTTTTGACCTTAAAGGTACAAGCGGGAGTGTGTCTGAAGTCGAAGGGGGGTATAGACAACATTAATTTTAATTGGCGGAAAGGCAACAGGTTTATTACTAGCCTATGAATAAAGATTAAAGCTTAAAAGTGAAAAGTGAAAAGATTAGGGAAGAAAATAAATTCGAAAATTAATCTATTGGCAAAAAAAAATAAAAATATTATTTTGGAAATTTTTACCGTGAGTAGCTACCCGCTTCGGTGGCCGAAGGGCCAAAGGCGTCATTTTCGTTGTAGACTGGCTCGCTAATGACGAGGAGATTGAGGTTCAAATCCCTGACGGGTCTACTGAGGGTGGTTTATCCTAAAAGGTTTCTCATACTTTTCCAACTCACTCTTTTTCTTCTTCCTATAAAGTGTTTTCTTATTCATCCTTACCACATAAGAAAAATAACCATTGTATATGCGTATAATCTGAACAGGTAGCTAGATGCGATTATAAAACAAATATGAATTGTTGTAAATAAACCAATTTTTTCGTAGTGAATACTGAGATGTTACTGAAAAAGATAGTATATAAATAGGACTTATTATTTTACCTACGAATTTAAAATTCAGGAGAACTTTTTTTATTTAGCACCACCCCTTACCACCCTTTCAGGCGATACGCACATGTAATAATCATGTTTATGTGTTAGAGATGAGAAAGGATTAATTTAAATGACACGTACCAGCATTTACATGTTGGGAAAGTGAAAAACGGTTAATGAAAAACCACTCTCAGTACACCCAACCAGGATCGAACCACGATGTCCTTGTAATTGGCAGTCTAGTCTATTGCGAGAGTGACACCTTAAACCATGCGGCCACTGAAGCAGGTCTTACATTATTAAATTTCCAATATCACTGTCATTGAAAATAAAATATGAGCTTGTATTAGTCAGCCTAACCTAAAAAACACATCTTTCAGTAGCCTATTTGATGAAACCATAAAAGTGTCTTTAAAACCAAATGATAGGAAAATAAATGTATTTTAAGAGGATTTATCTAGAGAAATAAATTTACTTTATGTATAAAAAGTTTGATTTCTTTTAAAATATGAATGCACATGTTTATTTATTTGAAAAAAAAACACTGGAAATTATTCCCAATGAAATAAAAATGATCAACAACTTAACAAATTTAGCTTTACCCAATTAACATGTCTGATATGTGATATAAAAAAAAAGTTTAAATTTATTATTTATAATAATTAAATGTTTTCAAATATAAAAATATTAGAAAACGCATTTTTAGCATCTTACTTCTTAAATGATATAATGTGGCTCTCATAAATGTTTGAGTCTTATAACCCTGCCTTAGACGATAAGGCCACTGAATTCTGTACAAACACATATAATCACTATGCTAATGGAATTGAGATGAGTAGGGTAGAATTCTAAAAGAAATGTACCCACGTTTGCTTAGTGGTAAAGTGGGAAATAATTTAGGAAATACCTCAATTAAAACACTTTATCGAACTCACTTAGGTAAACGTGTGGTTTTAAGGCGTCACTCTCGCAATAGACTAGATTGCCGATGACGGGGAGATCAGGGTTCGAATCCCAGATTGGCTGTACTGGAAATGGTTTTAACTCTTTCTTGAACACTTGAAGAGAGAAGTATTGTTATCGTAGAAAAAAATTGAACTAGATATTTTTTTATAAATGTCGACGTTTCATGACCCCCTGAAACCGTAAAGTGGTTGCCGCGATGTCGTCTGTCTGTTTATCTGCCTGTCTGTGTGTCTGTATCTTGAACTAGAGCCGAGAATACTTTACCGATCGGGCTACAACTTAATATCTAGGCTTTTCATAAGGTTCACCAGAAGATTTTTTTGGAGTTGGACATCTGACTATAAAATATAATAATAATAATAATAATATAATATTTAGCACCGCGTCTTACTAACCGTTCGGGTTATACGCTTAAGTACTAATTACGCTAGTGGATTAGGAATTGGGAGGGTTAAATTTAGAGGAAGTGAACCCGCATTTGCGTGGAGGGAGAGTGGAAAACCATTTAGGAAAAACCACCCCCAGTTCACCCGACCGAGATTCGAACCT